>JBBPBX010013274.1:12114-52632 GCA_038048925.1 Garcialebias charrua | reverse complement strand
TGCGGTCGCAGCAGAGTTTGTTCATGAAACCCACAGCCAAAAACGAGGCTGCAGTGAAAGCTAGCTTCAAAGTGGCTGTGTGACTTTGCTGTGTTGTGCGACATAACCGACCATCTCGCCCAGCTGAATCAGAAGCTGCAGGGACGCAAACAAGTCATCACGCAGATGTCCGACGCGATCACGGCTTTCCTGCGAAAATTGGACTTATGGATGTGGCAAGTGAAACAGGACAATCTTGTCCACTTTCCTGTTTGTCAGGTTAGCATTTTCTTAAAATTTAATTCAAATATATCCTGATGCATTCTCAATAATCCAGGTAGAAAAATCTAAAAAAGCTAAGTGTGGTCCTCTGGACATTCAAAAAAACAAAACAAAAAACAGGTGATTATTTCAGCCACCTAAAATAATATGTTCCCCTTCCTTGGATGGTTTCTTTTCACAAAGATGGCCTCTTTTACTCGTCTCTCAAACCATTGTTCCTCTCTATCAAGGATGTGAACATCTTCATCCCTGAAAGATGAAGTTTTGTTTTGTTTTTTAAATGTCCAGAGGACCAGACTTAGCTTTTTTAGATTAATTAAAATATAATAAAATGTAATTCAACAAAGAAGAAGAAAATTTCAACTGTGTGCAATTTAATGATTGTGCTTGCATTTTGTTTTGTGTTCATCATTTTCAGAACATGATCAATCATAGAGAGAGAATCCACTTGGTGTGTTCACGGACAGGCAGCATCTCCTCATCAAAGACTAACCAAACAACTTGAGTACGGTAATATAGTTGTGAACTGAGTCAACCTTTATTTTGGTATGTGTATGCACACAAATTGTTGTCATTCACAGTTGGATGCAAGGCTGTGTGTAGCCTTTTTGGGTGAGATGCTACATGTGTCATACATGTTCTTTGCAGCTCAGTTTTATGTTTTTTTTTTTAATTAACTTGGACAATTTCATCCTTCATTAATGGAGTTATGTGGGTTTTCATAAGCTGACAAATTTTAAAAGGATTTATGTTAGAGCAACAAGCAAACAGATGTTTTCTATGCAACTGTAATTGTCAGTTGAATAAGTTATAATAAATGAGTTATTCAACATTAAGGAGTACGGTAGTTACATTTATTTTACATTACATTAGATTACATTTAGTTACATTTATAAGTTACATCTGGCCCTTCAAGGTCAGCCATTATGCCGATGTGGCCCTCGGTGAAAATGAGTTTGACACCCCTGGTCTAGAGGTAGTGAATTGGACTCGTTATCCGAAGGACACGGGTTCGCTTCCCGGTCGCGGCATCTTTTTTTTTTTTTTTTTCCGGAGAGATCGGGCTGCAGTTAGCTGCTGGCTTTTGAGGACAGTGTGGGTCCGGTCCGGTCAGAGGTTAGGTTGCCTCATATGGACAAATTAACTGGAAACACTCTTTGCGTTTGTCTGGATTGGATGTGCAGCCGTGGACCAAAGCGCCGCATGCAACTAGCAGGAGCTACGCGGGCTGTTTGTTACCGAAGGAGGAGGAAGAGCTCGGATTCGGGAGGGCATGATAAAAAGGAGCAGCTAATGGCGGCGCACACAAACAGCTTTCGGTAAGTTATTTTTTAAGCTAGCACTAACAGTAAGTCAAACGAGTAATAAAAAAAGGCTAATTTTAAAACAACAACAGATTTGAGATACTGGCAGTTACAGAGGGCGGAGACAGAGTTTTGACGGGCGTGGACTTCAGAGCTCATTATCATAAACAGGTCGTTTAGAACGGAAGTTAGAAATGGCAGAATTAAAAAGGGTATAATTTATTATCTAAGAATTATTTTTTGTATTAAATTGAATGAACGGGGTCTGGATAGCACACAGACATACCATAAAAATTTAAAAAACCAATATGTGGTCCCCTTTAACTACATGAACTTAAGGGTACTTATTCTGATTATTATTATTATCATAAAGGAAACATTTATATATGAATGTCTGCTGTAATAAAAGTTTAGAGCTTCAGGTCATAAATATTATCAGCTTGTTCAATCAATCAATCAAAACTTTATTTCAGACGCATATGTTCCATAGTAACAAAACAACCACCAAAAATTTAAAAAAATTAAAAAAGATATCAACAAGACACAGTAAAAACAGAATGTTCATCCATTGCCAAATAATTTAAGGCACCAGTGATTCCACAGACTTGAATAGAACCTAACCGAGCTTTGTGCAGGGTTGGTCAGAGTATGATGATGCTATTTGCAGAGTTTGTTAGCCTACACATCTGTACATAAGGTTACGAAGCACAGCTGCACAAGTTGGTACGTTGGCATTTGCAAACATCTGGCTGGCACTACTCCATCGCGGCACCTTAAGCAGCATCCTCATGCCATCATTGTATGCCACCTGTAGTTTATGCATACTGCTCTTTCTGTAATGCCGCCACAGGTGTGCAGTGTACATTGGGGTACAATATGTTTTGAAGAGTGCAGTTTTTACAGACACTGAGCACATAGAGAACCTCCGAAGAAGCACATTAGCTTGTACATATTGCATACAACGCTGCCTGTAAATGTCCCTGTCATCAGACAGGTCAGCGGTTATGTAGTGTCCCAAGTATTTCACCTCCTCACTGACATGGAGGATGTTGCCAGACAGAGTGAAGTCAGGGAAAGATAATTTAGTGTCCTCTTTGCTCCTGATAATCATGATGATACTTTTTATTGCATTATATTTGATGTCAAAGTCCAATCCATACTGAGAGCAAACCCTTAACAGTTGCTGCAGACCAGCACTATATGGACAGAATATTACAAGATCATCAGCATACATTAGGTGGTTGATGGTTCTATTACCAACCCAACAGCCAGTCCTGCATTAATTCAGCAGTTTAGATAAATCATCCATATACACGTTATATATACACAAGCCTTGTCGCACACCATTATTCACATAAAAAGAAGATACAGATTTTCCCCATTTTATACACATAGACTGGGGAGCATACCAATACATTAAGATTCTTAAAAGATATTTCGGTACTCCTCTTTCATGCAATTTATAAAACAATTTCCCATGATTTACATGATCAAACGCTTTTGAAGCATCTATAAAACACGTGTTCGTGTTTATGTTGTAAATTTATGAACATATTAGCACGTTAGCTTCCGATTAGCAACAATATAAATTTCACTACAAAGCAACGAAACAGTGAAATCACTCAAAACATTAAAAAATCTTTACAGAAAGTTTCGTGCAGCTTCCGTTAGCATCACATTAGCTAACGGAGCTAACAGGCTAATTAGCATCACAGCTAGCTGCAGCTGTGACGTAGAACGTCTCGCGCGTCTTGTTTGCATTAGATCTGGATATTTTATTGGTAAATTTCAAACGCATTAAACAAGTTTCTGTGTTTAACTTTACCTGAGACTGCGCAGCTTCGACTCGAAACAAGAAAGAAACCTTCTTCTGCTAGCTACCACCACAGCAAAGAGCGCCGTCACTTCCGGCTTATTCACTTCCGGATGGGGTGTCAGTGAGGAGCGCATCCATAGCGCATCCACTGGTGAGAGGAGGGAGTACAGACACCTCTACATCCATCCACCCATCCATTATAATAATAATAATAATGTCCTTTTTTGTCATCTGTGTATGTTTCCTATACACAGACGAAATTCATCTCTGCATTTAACCCAACCACCACCAGGTGGTGCAGTGAGCAGCCCGAAAGCGCCCGGGGAGCTGGAGAAATAGGTGTGCACTCATAGACACCCCAAGGTGTGTAGTGGCCGGGGCGCGAACCCGCGTCCTTCGGGTCCCAAGTCGGAAGCCCTGCCTCTACACCATCTTATATTACCCATCCATCCATCCATCCGTCCATCCATCCATCCATTATATTACCCAACCATCCATCCGTCCATCATCCATCCATCATCCATCCATCCATTATCTTTTACCAATCAATCCATCCATCCATTATATTACTCATCCATCCATCCATCCATCCAGCCATCCATTATATTACCCATCCATCCATCCGTCCATCATCCATCCATCATCCATCCATCCATCCATCCATTATCTTTTACCAATCAATCCATCCATCCATTATCTTTTACCAATCAATCCATCCATCCATTATATTACTCATCCATCCATCATCCATCCATCCATCCATTATTTTTTACCAATCAATCCATCCATCCATTATATTACTCATCCATCCATCATCCATCCATCATCTTTTACCAATCAACCCATCCATCCATTATATTACCCATCCATCCATTATATTACCCATCCATCCGTCCGGTCCAGCCAACCATTATCTTTTACCAATCAATCCATCCATCCATTATATTACCCATCCATCCATCCATCCATCCATTATATTACCCATCCATCCATCCATCCATTATATTACCCATCCATCCATCCGTCCAGCCATCCATTATCTTTTACTCATCCATCCATCATCCATCCATTATCTTTTACCAATCAATCAATCCGTCCAGCCATCCATTATCTTTTATCAATCCATCCATCCATCCATTATATTACCCATCCATCTATCCATTATCTTTTACCCATCCATCCATCTGATCTATCTGGGAGGAAACCGGAGCACCCGGAGAAAACCAACGCAACACGGAGAGAACATGCAAACTCCACCCAGAAAGGCCCCCGGACCAGGATTTGAACCGGCGACCTTCTCACTGAGAGGCAGCAGCTCTACCAACTGTGCCACCGTGCTTGTCTGATGGAGAAACTACTAAACAAAATGTAAATTTTAAAAATATATTTATTAAAAGTAAAACATCACACGACAGTTATCAATTTATATTCAAAAAATACAAAAAACAGGGATTATTCAAATAAACATGTTCCTCCCACAGACCAAAAACATGCATGTTAGGCTGATGGTAACTCTAAACCAGGGGTCTGCAACCTGCGGCTCTTTGGTCCCTCTGCAGTGGCTCTTTCAAGCTTTGACCAAAACTGACATAAAACTGAATTATATTGGTTATACAAATAAAAACAAACTAGTTAAATAGTTTTCCTGTCATTTCTTTTTCAAATATGTGAATACTGGAGTGAAGGAGTAAAACAATACTTTATTTCTTTATGAGTCTGCATAGTTTATAGATTTTTTTTTTTTAAAGAACGCCCACCTTCTTTATAAGAATCTGGTCTTTTACTTTAATAAATGTTAAAAAATCATTAGATATTTTTTGCTTTATAATGTCATCTCTACAAAAGCCCCCTCCAGCAAATCTGAAGTGGTCCACAGGCCACCAGTTGATAACCAGTTGTAGCAGGTTGTTATGGCTCCGGACACGTTTAATTTAGTGAAGGAAAAATGGCTCTTTTGGTCAAAAAGGTTGCAGACCCCTGCTCTAAACTGTCCCTATAGGTGAGAGAGAGAGAGAATGAATGGTTATTTGTCTCTATGTGTCCCTGTGATGGACTGAGACCTGCACTACAAAGTTACATAGTGCAGCTTTAACATATTATAAGAAAGTATTACGTAGCATCCCTGCTGTCCTTTTTCAGTCAATTAAAAACAATTTATCTCATATTCCAAGACTCCATAAGATTCAAATTGAGTATGTGGACATTAGGGAAAATAAATGCAACAACAGGTTTTTAAACCATGTTTGATAAATAACATGTACCCAGGAAGAACAAAAAGCACGGCTCTCTTACAAACTTTTAACAAATCTATAAGAGTCAAAATAAGAACAAATTATTGGAGATTTCCGATTCCTCCTAAACTTAAAGAACTACATTTTTAAATTATAAATAACATTTATCCTTCAAATCAATTCTTAAAAGAGAGATTTAAATTTAATGTAGAAAATTGTGGTTTTTGTACAACTCAATTGGAAACAACTAAACATTTGTTTTATGGATGTAAAGAAGTATTAAATTTATGGGAACAACTTTGTAACTTTCTGGAACTTGGATTTTGTTTCCTTAGAAAATATTCAATTTGGCTTATCCATTAAAGATAAAAACCTAGAATTTTTTGTCAATGTTCTGATTATTGTAACAAAATACTATATCCATATATGTCAACATGCAAAATGCTCCCTCTCTATCAATGCTCTCAAAATTGATATATCTTTTTTTTAAAGTTGTCTAAAAAAGATGCAGAATTTAAATGCAGTAAAACTATATGAGTTAATGGAAGCGCATCGTGAAAGCAGCTGAGAAGATCGTCGGCACCTCCTTCCCCTCACTGCAGGACTTACACAGCAACCGCCTCACTCGGAAAGCCCACTGCATGGCAGGTGATCCCACACACCCACTACACAGCTGCTTCAGACTGCTGCCATCAGGGAGGAGACTGAGGAGTCTCCAGGCTCGAACCAGCAGACTGAGAGACAGCTCTGTTCATCAGGCAGTCAGGATGCTAAACACTCTGCCTGCTCTGCCTCCCCTCCCATTTGAACTGCCTTAACACTAAAACTTTCTCACACATTACCACACAACACAAAGATTTTAACACTGGACTCTGTGTCATCAAACGGGTTATTCACTAAACTCTCGGTCATGTGCTCATTCAGTTTGCACTACTTCTCATATTTGCACTAATGTTTGTATTACATTACTGCCTATAGTCATACTACTGTTTACATTCACTGTTTACATTTATTAATACTGTTTACATTTATTACTACTGCTTTACATTTATTACTACTGTTTACATTTACACTACTTTTATCTACACTACTGCAGATACATATACAGCATTCTCTGACTAGCCTTATCTAAGGATGCCAAATGTGCCTTACTGCATATGCCACTTTGCCTCTATACCAACATCAACTACCTCATACATATACTGTGTACATTAACTTATATGCTGCTGTGCCACTCTTTGCAAATGTCAATGCTAGAACCTTCAGTTTATTTTATAGATATACTTTTTATACTTTTTATACTACTATGCAAAAACTCAGGACAGTATTACACTTTTATTATTTCATTTTATGCTTATGTTCATTGGGTGTTTGGTGTTTTAGGGGTGTTTGGTGTTTCAGTGTTGGTGTAAATTTTCATACTTTTATACTATTATGAAAAAACTCAGGACAGTGTTACACTTTTTTACTATTTTATGCTTATGTTTATTAAATGTTTTAGTGTTTAGTGTTTAGATGGTTACTGTTGCACCGAGGGACTGAGAGAAACGCAATTTCGGTCCTGTGTATGTCCTGTACATATTGCAGTTCTGACAATAAAGTTGACTTTGACTTTGACTTTGACTTTGGAAGTATTTTAGTTTCTAGCCCCCTGACTTCTCTTTTATTTTATTTTTTATATATATTTCTTTTATTTCATTTTTCGGTTCCTTTATTTATTTATTTTTTCCGTTAATTAGTTATTTTCAAGAATTGTTAAGTCTTTTCTAAAAACCTTTGCAATCACGGTGAATTGTAGACATTAGGAGTTGTGTTTCTTGTATTGTATATGTATTTGACATGTTGTTGTGAGTTTTGTCAATGTTTTCTTAATTATTAATAAATAAATAATAAATAAATAAATAAAATTTTAAACCAGGGGTCAACCTGCGGCTCTGGAGCCACATGCGGCTCTTTGGTCCCTCCGCAGCGGCTCTTTCAAGCTTTGACCAAAACTGAATTGGTTGTTATACAAACAACAAAAACCGACTCGTTTTAGCCTTTTTTTTTAATGTCATTTCATTTGCAATTATGTGGATATTGGAACAAGTACAAGGAGTAAAACTTTAACTTTATGCTTTATTTCTATACTTAATTCATTTTTCCACAATAAAAAAATACCTAGGTTTGTATAGTTCAGTTTCTATTAATTAACAAACATTCTCTTTAAAATAATCTGGTTTTTCATTTGTCACAGTTGTAGATGTTGTTATATATGAATGTTTCTGTTAAATTATTATTTTATATATGAATGTTTCTGTTAAATTATTTTATATATGAATGTTTCTGTTAAATTATTATTTTATATATGAATGTTTCTGTTAAATTATTATTTTATATATGAATGTTTCTGTTAAATTATTATTTTATATATGAATGTTTCTGTTAAATTATTATTTTATATATGAATGTTTCTGTTAAATTATTATTTTATATATGAATGTTTCTGTTAAATTATTATTTTATATATGAATGTTTCTGTTAAATTATTATTTTATATATGAATGTTTCTGTTAAATTATTATTTTATATATGAATGTTTCTGTTAAATTATTATTTTATATATGAATGTTTCTGTTAAATTATTATTTTATATATGAATGTTTCTGTTCAGTGCCTGAGACGACTTCTGTTGTGACTTGGAGCTTTAGAAATAAACTGAATTGAACTGCATTGATAAATCTCTCTGTCTTTTCTTTGAACTTTGTTTGAAGTCTGGTTCAATATCTAAATCACTTTTATTAATCAAAACTCGTCTAAAATATTCAATGCCGAGTATAAAACATAATACAATCCAACTTTATTTCAGAATCAAAATCAGAATTAATTTTATTATCATTGTACTGAAAGACAGCGAGTTTATGTTCGTATACATTCATCCAAAAGATGGGCAGAGTGCACGTATAGCTGCTGCTTCTGGAGCGCGGCCCCTTATCCTTTTTCAGAATACTTTTTAAATATAAAAGTGGAAAAGGCCATGAGGATGGTGGTATTAGGAAGAAAAAAAAGATGTCTTCACATCTTGTCCCATCAGGACACAATTTAAGACATAAAAACTCTACCAGCACCACATTTATGAACACGTTACATGTATTTGATGACAAGACGGTGAGATTTGTCCATGAAGCACTTCCAGATAGGCCATAGTCCTGATAAGATGTTGGTCAGCCGGCACAGTTCTGATAAGTGTTCACTGTTTAACTTGCGACAGAAAAAAACTTTTCCTTAGTTTACACATACCCCAGGAGAAATTTCATCAGTCTGCCTGTTTTCGAGGCCAACCGGGGAGTCAGATTCAGATAAGCCACAATTGTTGATTTTTCAGGCAGGCTGCTTTTTTCTTGTCAGCCTTGAGTCCTGCTGGGACTTTCAATGATCCAACATGACCAGATTTGTGAGCATTCCACTGGTCTGTGCCTAACAGGCTCCTCCAAGGTCGTCTCCAACATGCTGGTGAGTCCCAGAAGCCACAGGTGGCCTGCGATTCTCACAAATCACTTCCATCTTATGGTTTATCTGTAAATCAGCTGGTTTTGAGTACTCGAAGCACGAACAAACCTTCACACAGACTTGGCAATTTTGCCATGGCCGAAACTGCTGCTGCTGTCTTCCTTAATAGCCGATAACTAACACAGGAATCCAGCGATGCCAGACAGCAGAAACCCTGCTATCATGCGCCCAGTGATATACAGGTGGTCCTCGACTTACGAACGAGTTCCGTTCCTACGGCCGTTCTTAACACGAAAATCGCCGTAAGTCGGAAAACACCAGAGCCGCCACTTATACACGTACATGTACGGTACAGAACAGTTACCAAGTTACCAAGCACTTCGCCTATCCTAACACAGTACCCTACATAATTATCCAAAAACACATACAGTGCATTTGGAACAATAATAACGTTAATTTCTTACTTTGAGCTGGTCAAGCCTGTCTCTTTTTGCATGTTAGCTCTTGCACGTCCGAGCTCCGTAGCTTCATGTTGCTTCACGCGGTCCAAACTGTTTACAGGAAGGACTGTTAGCATGTTAACTCCATACAGTTGGAGCCAGAAAAAGAGTTAATAACTTACTGGGAGCCTCTAAAAAAGCTAAGTCTGGTCCTCTGGACATTCAAAAAAACAAAACAAAACAAAGCAAAAAAAAAACTGTAGAAACGTTTCGTCTTTCGTCCGAAAGACTTCCTCAGTCTGAGGTGCTGGGTTCAGCTCAGTCTTATAAATAGCACCCTCTCACAGTGTTACACAACCAGTTGGCTGATGACAGCCGAAACCAGCTGCTCACATGATCAAGGAGGACCATCAGCCTAACAATGGATCGTTAGCACCCTGATGGTTGTTTGCTATTCACAGAGGGCTGAGTGATACCAGCAATCACAGCATTGTAGGAGGGGGACAGTTGAACCCGGAGGCCTCCACCCCTGTTTAATGATGGGCGGTTTCTTTTCACAAAGATGGCCTCCTTTACTCCTCTCTCAAACCATCGTTCCTCTCTATCAAGGATGTGAACATCTTCATCCCTGAAAGAGTGACCGCTGGCCTGGAGATGAGTGTAGACTGCAGAGTCCTGACCTGATGATGTTGATCTTCTGTGCTGGGCCATCCTTTTGGCCAGTGGCTGTTTAGTTTCCCCGATATAAGACTGATCACAGCCCTCCTGACACTGAACAGCATACACAATGTTACTCTGTTTTTGCCGGGGGACTGGATCTTTGGGATGAACCAGTTTTTGCCGTAATGTATTTTGGGGTTTAAAAGCTGGGAGCCGTTTCTCTGTGGTGTCCATCCAAAAGGCTGCGCGCGTTAGCATGTTAGCCCCTCCAACACGCTGCCGCAGCTGTTTCTCTGCATTTTAGCATGTTAGCTCGGTGTCCATCCAACATCTGAGGCTGCCAGGCGAACATCGAGGCGAGCTCCCGGCCGCAGCAGTCCTCTCCGCCGCCCGTCGGCTCCGTGTCCCCGGTGGGGCGTTAGCATCCACCCGTCCATCCTTTTCATACTTTCATACTACTACTATGCAAAAACTCAGGACAGTATTATACTTTTACTTTTATTATTTCATTTTATGCTTATGTTTATTAAATGTTTCAGTGTTTTAGTGTTTAAATATTTACTGTTGCACCAAAGGGACTGAGAGAAATGCAAATTCAATCCTGTGTATGTCCTGTACATATTGCAGTTTTGACAATAAAATTGACTTTGACTTTGACTACAGCAAGGCTTGTTAGCATGCTATCTCGTTGTTCCTCCGGTCCAGCTCGCTGTCTGCTGCTTCACGCGGTCCACAGCGTCGTTTTCCTTCGTACATCCGTCCCTCCGCAAAGCCGCCGTTCAGCTCCTAGCTCATGTATCCAAGCGTAGCAACCTCTGATCGCGCACGGTCCGTCCGAAGCTGGCTGTTGAGGCCGGAGCTAACTGGCTAAACTGGCGGGCACTGCCGAAAACTGTCGGAAACGGCAGGAAACTTCGTAAATCGCCTTAAAAAAAACTTTATTTATAAAGCCATTTAAAACAATCACAGCTGCAACAAAGTGCTGTACACATGAAATCAAGAACATTTAAACACATACATTTTTTTTTAAATGTTCATATTTTTATTAATATGATGCGTTCGTAACATCGGATTGCCGTAAGTCGAGACCGCCGTAAGTCGAGGACTACCTGTAAACATCTTCAGCGTCCTCCTGAGACAGAACAGAAAATACACATCAGCTCCCAATCCATGGCGCATCCTGCAGCGTGAGTCTCAGCGGGGCATGAGGGCTCTCCAGGACTCTGTCGCTTTGTGGAAAAGATTTTGTCGATTGCGTCGAAAGTCCAGCTGACCAGATCCATGACAGTAGTTTTAGTTTTGTAAAGCATTTTAAAAACAACACCGCTGGCCAAAGTGCGATACGCTCATACGATCACAGAACAGTAATTTACTTCATATTCCTCGGACCAAATTGAGGACCATGGGAGACCGAGCATTCTGTGTGGCTGCCCCCCGCCTGTGGAACTCCCTCCCTGACGACCTGAGAGCTCCACAGTCACTGGTTGACTTTAAAAGCGGCATTAAGACTTTTCTTTTTAAGCAAGCCTATTCTGCCTCCACATGATTTTATCTTTGATCTTAGCTGTTATCTTTATTGATTTTACTTGATTTTATCACTTGTTTTATTTTATTTATTTTTTAAGCAAGCCTAAATCTACATGATTTTATCTTTGATCTTAGTCGATATTATTATTGATTTTATTTGATTTTATCACTTGTTTTATTTTTTACCTTTACCTTGTTACACATTGTAGCACTTTGAGATTTTTATTAATGAAAAGTGCATTATAAATTGAATTCATTATTATTATTATTATACGTACAAGCGTTAAAAAAAAACATAAAAGCAACCGAAACCATAAAAATAATGAACTTTTAAAATCATAAAACAGCAAACAGTAAAACCAAAGGGAACAGCTGGAGCAGGTCGGACAGATACTGTGAGACCAAGGGCGACCTCTAGAGGAGAGTGCAGCATCCCTAAATGTAGGACCTCTTTTGCTAAATCCGTCTTTTCTGTTGTTGCCATGAGTCAGTGGAATATTCTGCCTACTGAGATTATAAAATGTACAAGTTTCCCAACGTTTGCACATCTGACAAGGAAATGGCTTTTAACAAAGCAGGTTTGCACCCACCAGTGATGACTGTGTGTGAGTGAAAGTACAGTTTGTAGGTTTGTTTGAAGAAGTGTGATTATGATGTGTATGTGTGTGTGTGTGTGTGTGTGTGTGCGTGAGTGGGTGTGTCAGAGCCCTATATAGAGAGAGTTGCGACACTCCCATAGACTCCCATTGTAAGAATGGAATGCGGAAGTCACGTGGGTCATGGAGGGGGCGATTTGTTCCGGAAGAACTGTTTCAAACAGCAGCGCTGCTAGTATCAAACGTCGTTCATTGTTGATGTTTCAGACGTGTTTTCTCCGGTAAGTTGATAAAAATACAAATTTCTTTTGCCCTTGTGAAGCGTTAGCTGACTGTTCTGTACCATTTTATCAACATTAATACTTCATGTCGACAGTTTTTCTTCATTAAACATGTTAGTTAGCTACAGTAGTTGTGTTTTAACAGCAGCTAGCTCTGCAATCATGACTGGTGTAAACTGATCTATTTCTGTCTAATTCAGCGTTTTAAAATATTTAGTACAGCTTCAATTTTGAAAGTTTTTTTTAATGGTAATTCCACTGAACTCTCAAAATATAGCCTTTTTTTTCCTGAGAGATTGACGTGGTTAATTTAAAGTTATAGATCTTTTGTCAAAGACTGCAGCATAAATTTGTGACACTATCTTTAAAGAAACGTGATCGTGGAGATGAGTATTTTTTTATGTGTAACACGGGCTATGAAGGCCCGGATTGTGACTCAGAGGATGTGACTCTAAAGCCAACTGGTAGACTGTAAATAGTCTAGAGCTTCCCTATTACAAATACGCAGGTACGCCTGGCTTCAAATGACAAAAACAGAAGTGTTGTATACAATATATATTTTATTAATTCCTTTCAATATTAAAACAGCCTTTATTAGATGCATTTATGCTATGGTGGTTCTACCAGGCCAGTTGTAAAGGGCTAGCACAACTCCAAATCACTTAACACCAAAGGATGTTACATGCCAGTAACATGAGAGCATGTACAGTTTAAAACAAGGCACAGAGTTGGGAGCACAATATAGCAACTGTAGCAATCTTAATCAGTCACAACCCCAACAACAAGCACATTCAATTAGTTGCAGTGGCAATCTGCCACCCACTGGCACATGTCCTTAGCTTGTGCTTCAGGGCTTTGCACAACTCCATGAACACTGCAGCAGCACCCCTCATCCTCACCTAAAGCATATTGCGCTTCCAAAAATCTCCAAACACACTGTACTGGCTGCTTGTCAACAGATGACTGTCCTCATCTAACGCGTCTGCAGTGGGAGGAGGAGCGTGTTGGTCCTCTTCCGCTCCGGTGTTTGTTTATTTCCGGTCTCAGAAAAATGGCAGACGCAATACGAAGAATTGCCTTGTTGTACTTAATCTACAAAGCAGCAACACGCAGACGCCGTGCACAACGACGATTCTGGATTCACCCCACATGAGAGGCGTCATGAATTCAGTGAATTTCACCATCTGATGATCCAAGAGCTGCGCGCAGACGAGGAGCGCTTTCAGCTGTACTTCCGTGTCACCCGCGCCCAGTTTGACGACCTGCTGTAAGTTTCTCCTTCATGTTTACCGCGGGATTTTTTTCATCTGTTAAACGTTTCGCACGGTGCCCACCTAATTCCGTCCCGTCGTCGTGGCGTGATCACATGGCAGAGTCTCTCCTGATTGGTCCTGATTGTTTGCTGCTGAGCAGCGAGCTGAATCTAGCTGTGGAAGCACGGAATGGCGTGCTTCCACAGCAAGGCATCCGAGCAGCACAGTCGCTGCTCGGATGCGATGCTGGAGTAGAAAACAGCTGCTGCTCACTTTCGCGCTGCTTGCATGCTGTGGATGCGCCGCGACACGACCCGCTGCTCCAAGATTCGCGTCCCCATAGACTTCAATGTAAAATGGCTGTTTCGGCTGCGCGAGATGCGTGCGGTGGGGTTATTTAAACAGCCAACACCCTGGAGAAGAATGTTTGGCTTACACACCTGGTGCTTAGTAACACTAATGAGCTAAACCACACTGAAGGTGGAGGAACAGGACACGGTGTGTTCAGGGAGCCAAACCAGAGTGGGAATTTACAGCCACTCTTCCAATGAACTAAAACCACCCGGTTACATATGTTTTCCAGGTGAACTACAGGAGAATGACTTGAATGTTGCAAAGTATCACAAAGGTACAATTTTCTGTCTTAAACAATAATATCTTAATCAAGATGTTTGAATAAAATTACTTTAAAACCATAACCTTCACAAAGTTGGTATTTACTGCAGAACTGTTAATTTACATTATAGTTTTATATTATTAGTTATGGGTCAAGTTGTTTTCAAAGCTCTGAATGGACTTGCTCCTCTGTACATCTCAGAACTTTTGAAAGTCCATCAGCCCGGCAGAGCTTTACGATCTGCCAGTCAACACCTGCTGGAGGTGCCTCGCTCAAGGTACAAACAATGGGGAGACCGGTCATTTTCTGTTGCCGGCCCAAAAGCCTGGAACAGCCTCCCCCTTGAGCTGCGTGCCACCTCTGATCTGACTCTGTTCAAAACCAGACTGAAGACCCACTTGTTCAAAAAGCTTTCAGTGTGTAACTTTTATTACTTTGGTATGTAGTATTTTTATTTCCATTACCTCCTTTTATTGCTGCTGTTTTTATTTTATCTTCACTGATTTATTGTACCAGTTTTTATATTTTCTGTCCTGTTAAGCACCTTGGTCAATGCAAGGCATTGTAGGAAGGTGCTATACAAATGAAGTTTATTATTATTATATTATTATCAAGTTGAGCTGAGACGGCATCAATAAATTGTAGAACAGTAACAATTTTTTTAATGATTAAACTATCAGATGGAACTGGGAAGTTATTCTTCTTCATTTGATCCTTAGTAAAAAAAAAATGTCAGTATTTATTTTCCATTAACATTTTTCTTCACAGGACTGTGTTAATTTTCATGTCTGAAGTTCTTCTATCCTGCTTTTGTAATTTTTTTGTGTTGTAATTGTTCCCTCAGGTTTTTCATCTCTGTTCCCTGATTGCATCGCCTGTTGATCCATCCTCCTGGTCCTGTTGATACATCTTCATGGTCCTGTCGATCCTGGATCATCATCCCTGTCCTCTGAGGCTACATTTTCATCTTTCCCTCATCTCACTCACCTCACTTCTATTTTTCCTCAATCTCTGAAATTACAATGGTACTGTTAGCATGAAGATTATTGTTCAATAAAAAATGTGACGTGTATTATTTAACACCTTTCGTACCAAAGTTTACTTTTTTCATTCAACCTTTATTTATACAGGTTAATCCCATTGAGCCGTGAGGACTTATTTACAAGACAGAGCTGATTTTAACAAAGAATGATGACAACAGTGACAACAATAGACAGTTATAAAAGAGACATACAGGTTTTTTTTAAATCAAATTAAAATAAGATTGCAAAAACAGCAAGTGCAAAAACAGCAAGATTATAAGGTGAATGTAGAAAAGTAAAAACAGGAACTTTAGAACAATATGTGTGATCACTGGTCAGTGGAAGTTCTGCTGGACTTTTCATTTGATTCTGGATGATGAACAAATGGTTGGAACCTCCTTCAGTCTCACACGGCCTGACTGTGTCTTTGTGAAGCGTCCTCTCTCAAAATGTGCCTGTAGAGGGATATTAGTTTATTTCGTTGCACATTTCTTTGACAGTTAAACATTTTGAGCTCTGGTTGAAAATGTTTGTGCAGATTAAAATGTCATCACAATTTGTGTTGTTGTGATGATGGTGATGGTGCTTCAGCTGTAAATTGTAGTAAAGTACTTTATTAAAGCTTGTTTTACATTTTACATATTTTATATAAAATTGTTTGATAATTTATTTTTGCACAATTAACACTTATTTTGTCACCTGTTATGATTTTAACCAAACTGTTTCATTTAAATTAACATTTTAATCAGTCGGGCTACAAGCACAATCAACTCTGTTATCCAGGTACTCATTTGCTAATTAAAAAAAAAATAGAACAATTATCTAATGTGCAGAAATGAAGACTTCATCCCAGAAGATAAGGTAAACTGGAGCAGATCGAATGGTGGATGCTGGAGCATTCTCATGCACATCAGAAATAGCTTCATAACAGGTGTTTCTCTGTTGTTGTTTTTTTTACGTGTGTAACATTATAAAACACTGTTGACATGGCTATATTGATCATTGTATTGCATAGACATTTTTTTCTAACAAATGTGTTTACGGTTTCATTTCACTGTAATGATAAAAGCATCTGCCACATCTAAAAATGCTTTTAAAAAACGCACAGTCAGTGAAATAATCAATAATCAGTTAAGTAATCAGTTTGTTACTGCTCAATAATTACTGAAAGACGCTGGACAAAGTAAGAAAAGTCATTTTTTTGTGCCATGTTGCGCCAGTAGCTGCTCAAACTGACTGGCAGCGACGAGCTGTTTGGAACATTTGAGAGCTGCGGGAACCACGTGACCGCCTGTCGGCGAGTACAAAGAGTGTCACAACTCTCTCTATAGGGCTCTGGGGTGTGTGTGTGTGTGTGTATGTGAACAAACTGGTAGTGCGTGTGTGTGTGAGAGAACTGGTGAAATTTTGAAAGTTTTTTATGTATGGTATATTTGAGGGGCGAGGTATGATATGTATGTATATATTGTGTCTGCATTTGTGTTTAATGGTTTTCTCATCCACTTACAAAAATCCGTTACTCTTGTTAAACATCAACCTGTCCGGGGACTACAGGCGGAAATTAGTATTATTACTATAACCTGGCACAATGCATCTTTCCTGTTTTTGTAGGTCAATGTATTGTTGTGCACTGTCCCTGAGAAAACAAATAAATCATCATCATCATGTTCGAAAACAAATAAAGAACCTTAAAATGAATCTGGAAATGAACTGGGAGCCAGTGGTTCTACAACAGGGGTGATGTGCGCCCTGGTTTTCTGGTCCCAGTTAAAAGACGAGCAGCAGCGTTCTGAACCAGCTTAAGTCCAGTCAGTAACGACAGGAAGTGATTTACATGAGTCCAGACGAGTTGTGATGAAAGCCTGGATTTAAATCAACCTACCAATCACAGGCCCACCTTCTCTAACCTCTGCACCACCATGTCACAGAATTATTTCTGTTCTTCAGATTTCGATCTACTCAAGGCTCGAGCTGACTTTATTGTCATTCGCATCACATGTGGGACACGAGGTGGAATGAAATTGTGTACTCAAGATCCCAGTTACACTAAAAAAAGCACAAATATATAAAAAAACAGTAGGGATGGGGCCGATCCGATCCAGTATCGGTATCGGTATCCGATACCAGCATTATTTAAGTATTGGGTATCGGATCAAACCTGCCGATACTTTTCCGATCCAGCTTCAAAGAGCACTTGTGTTCAATCACAATTTGTGACTGCCCTTTTTAACATTGTGTGAGCGGTATCGGATCGGGAAAGTATCGGTATCGGTTGATACTGAGTTAATAAGTATCGGATCGGATCGGAAGTGAGAAATGTGGATCGGTGCATCCCTAAAAAACAGTATACATGTAAAAGGATCTAAGACATACGTTAACAATAATAATGTAAAACAATACGGTGTATTAAACAGCAGCGTGAACATGAGTCTGTTGTCAGCAGATGGGTATGAAATCAGCAGCATGAGAAAATCAGCAGCATGAGATCAGCAGCACAGATAAAGTCACGTATCCCCATTTAAAGTGTCATCACAGTGATTCTCCTGGTTATTTATTCATGAGTCTAACAGCCTCAGGGTAGAAGCTGTTCCTCAGTCTAGTGGTTCTACACTTAATGCTCCTCAACCTCCGTCCTGAGGGGAGTGGGGCAAAAAGTGTGTGTGCTGGGTGAGTGGGGTCTTTCATGATGCAGGTGGCCCAAAATGAGCAAATCTGTGAAACAAACAGTACTTTTGTTTTTTATATGAAAAAAAGCCTGTTTTCTATAATAATATAATATAGAATAAAAAATCTATATTAAAAAATTGTCAGGTCCTCTGGATTCTTCTTGTTGAAATGTTTTGGTCTAAGGTCATGATGATGAAGGGAGTTTTTCCTTCCCACTCTCACCTTTGTGCTTGCTCAGGATGGGAGACACTCTGCTGCTTCCTGAGAACCTTTTAACTAATGGAATGTTTTACAACAGGTTTGGAAAGTTCCATCTGAAGGAACCACAAGACTTCTGGACCAGAACCAGAGCAAAGGACATACCCAGAATGCACTGCAGCAAACCCCCGTCCCAGCTGTCAGCACGGTGGTGGAGGCTGATGGTTTGGGTTTTGCTGCTCAGATCAGCTGTGTTCTGTTCAATAAGTTCTGACTGGGCTGTTTCTGTTCATTCAGAACCGAAGAAGCCCTGAGCTGAAGGAGGTGGACTCGTTCCTGGACTGGATGCAGGACCTGTTTCAGTCTTGATGTTTTATAACTGTGTCTGGAAGAATTTGAACAAATTTTTCATTCATTCAACCTTTATTTAGTCAGGTAAATCTTTTGAACCTCATGGGCTCATTTACGAAAGCGACCTGCTAAAACTAAAGAACAATGAACAGCAGTGATAGAATTTCCTTAAACAATAAACAAACAAACAAACAAACAAACAATAAACAATAGAAAAACAAAAAAGAGAAAAAAAACAAAAGATTTTTTATTTTTTATTTTTTTTAACAAGCATCAAAAAACTAGCAAAACATTATAAGGTAGACGTATAAAATCAAAGACCGGAACAGGAACAGGAACAATAAAAAATAAAATAAAACAAACTAAAAGCACAAAGTTTAATTTTAAACTTTATTTCATCTGTTAGAGCTTCAAACCCTCGGCTGTGGAATGCACTGCCCCTGTCTCTTCGTGTGACCGTCTCTATTGATTCCTTTAAAACGCAGCTTAAGACACTTTTATTCAGACAAGCTTTTAGTTAAATGTTTTTATTTAGTGTTTTTATCAATTGTTCTTGTTTTTATCAGCTGTTTTTATTGTTTTGATTAATCAGCTGTTATTACAGTATTTCTTTTGTCTATTTTAATCTTTTATTTATATGTTGTACAGCACTTTGTGATTTTATCAATGAAAAGTGCTATATAAATAAACTTTACTTACTTACTTACTTACAAACAAACATCTGTACTCGACTGTTCCTTTAAAATGAATGGGATCTGCATTCACTCAGAGCAAAGGCAGCATCACTGGGGGCGGGGCCTGGTGATGGGGCGTGGTGTGGGCGTGTCTCAGTCAGCTGATGCTTCCTGGTATGACATGTCCAGGTCCATGACCCGTTCAGTCTGACTAGTAAGGTCAGAGTCTATATGAGTGATGGGTCGAGCAGGCCTCTGATTGGCTGGTTGGGTGTTGGGGGCGGAGCCTGAGCCCTGGAGGAGCAGAGAAGAAGAACAGAGTGAAAGAAATCAGAAAGAGGAGCAGGAAGTCGTGCAGTTTCAGGCTGACCTGTCGTCCTCGTCCCGAGAAGATGATGGTCAGGCCCTTTTTGGCAGGAATGTGTTTGAGGGGGCGTGTCCTGCTGCTCCTCAGCTCCGACAGGAGTTCAGGACTGGAGAGAGACGGACCTGGAAGAGAACAGACCTCCACAGCTGCTGACTCAGTCTGGACCGAAACCAGAACCATCTCCTCAGTGTGACCTGACCCATCAACACAGAGGAGCTTCTTTCACATGATCACATCTGATCATCTGCAAACAGGTCCAGAACATCCTGTCAGATCCTGAGGGACAATTTACTGACTGGTTACCAGTTGCATGGACTATTTACTACTGGTTATCAGCTGCAGAGACCATTTACTGACTGGTTTACCAGTTGAGTCAGAGTCAGAGAGTCAGAGAGTCTTTATTGTCATTTGCACCGCATGTGGTACATGTGATGAAAACGAGATTATGTACACGGGGTCCCAGTTACATCCAACAACAAATGCAAGAGAAAAACAGTAATAACATCTAGAATTAACTAAGAAAAACATCAACTAGTAATACACTAAGCCTAATATAGTGGGAATAAACAGCAGCACGAACATGAGTTTGTATGAGCAGATGGTCACAGATGAACACAGATGAACACAGCAACAAGAAAACAGATCAGCATCAGCATGATGTGATATTTTGCAGTGTTTATTTTTTATTTTATTTTTTATTTATTCATGAGTCTAACAGCCTCAGGGTAGAAGCTGTTCCTCAGTCTAGTGGTTCTACACTTGATGCTCCTCAACCTCCGTCCTGAGGGGAGTGGGGCAAAGAGTGAGTGTGCTGGATGAGTGAGGTCTTTCATGATGCAGGTGGCTCTTTTCCTGCATCTGGAGGTGTAAATGTCTGTGATGGTGGGGAGACTGACTCCAACAGACTTCTGTGCAGCCTTCACCACTCTCTGTAGAGCTTTCCTCTCTTCAACTGTGCAGCCTCCATGCCACACGTTGATGCTGGAGCACAGGATGCTCTCCACTGCACACCTGTAGAACGAGGTGAGAACTGGGCTGCTCAGACCAGCACGTCTGATAGCCAGTTAGTAAATAGTCCATGCAACTGATAACCAGTCAGTAAATAGTCCATGCAACTGGTAAACCAGTCAGTAAATGGTCTCTGCAACTGGTAACCAGTCAGTGTAATGGTCTCTGCAGCTTGGTTACCAGTTGCAGAGACCATTTACTGACTGGTTTACCAGTTGCATGGACTATTTACTGACTGGCTATAAACACTCAGTGGTGCAGCGGTAGGACCACTGTCGAGCCAGGAAGATCGCAGGAAGTTCAACTTCCTGTTCTGTCTGAACGGGTTCTGATGTTCATCAAATGATTCAGACTGCAGAAAGAACAGCTGCTCGACTGGACCTAATGGTGTAGCCACACGGGGCAGCGTTTCAGCAGCAGGAGCGTCCAGTTTACATGTAAAGTCAATGGTGGACGCGCTTCCAGGCACCTCCTGGCGTCTGGCGTCAGGTCGCGTGCGTGTTGAGCGTGCTGGAAAGCGTTTTTCCGTGCACGTGAACCGGCTTCAGCCTCCAAACCGCGCATTCAACATGCTGAAGATTTTGCGGTTCAAACTTTCAAACGCCGCTCAACTCTACCTGATTGGTTGGTGTGTCAACCAATCAGGGAGAGTCGGGGGGAGAAGAGAGGGGGAGAGAGGGGGAGAGTCCCTATGTGACGCGGAAACGAGGGTGCGCGCGCACTATGTGACGTATTGTTTGTGGGACACAGAAAAGACCCGCGAGGTCGTGGACTATGGAAGAGAAACTCATTGTAGCTGTGTGTTCGCGACAAGTCCTTCACGACCAGTCAAGTCTGCTCCACAGAGACGGAAATAAAAAGCTCCTCGCCTGGCGGAGTGCAGTGAGGACTCTGTGCGCAGGACTCTGTATACCGGTAAGCTCCTCCCACACACCCCGCAGCTGTTTCGCGTTCTGGCGTTCAGGTTTGGAAACGCTGCATTCACAAGTGCGTCCACTTGCGTGCGTGAGGAGCTTTTTGGAGGTTGAAAAGCTGTTCGGTGTGACCACACCATAAGACTGCCTGAGCTGAAGACCCCAGGACAAAGACGGGCCTGAACACGTCTAAAGTTCTGGTCTCAGAGGTCCACACATGAAGGGGACATACAAACATCTGTCCAACTTACTGTGAAAACTGTCCCCAGACCTCCGGGACGCACTTTGAGACGGAGAGCAGGAGGAGTCAGAGCGGGCCGGGCTGAAAGCGGAATCCAGGGAGGAGTTCAGGGGCGAGTCGAGGGAGAAGTTCAGGGGGGAGGTCAGGGGGGACGAGGGGCTGCGGGGCGAGTCCAGGGGGGACAAAGTACGACTCCAAGACGCCAACCTTTTCTGACGTTCTGGAAGAAAAAGACAAAAGAGTCAGAACCAAACCAGGACCAGACTCAGATCCACTCAGGTTCTGGTCCTCATGTATCAAACCGTGCACGATTCTGCTACAGCTGATGGTGGAGCTGAAGCCCCGCCTCCCTGACACACCTCCACTGAAACACATAAATAAGTGCAGGTATGTCCTGCAGGCGGGACAGTGTCTCTGGACATTGTAGTGATACACACCTTTCCACTGAATCTCAGTGAAAGACATTAACACCATTTTTATTTTATTTATTTGAATCAAAACACAAACGAATTCACAAGACACTCTCTTATTCTTTACTTTGTGTTAATTCAATTATATCAAATGAATAACCTTGTGTTAAGTGAGCATTACTGAATTCAATGTTTTTATGAGTGTGTAATGATGCATTTTTCTCTGAAACCTGCCGTGAAGATTTACAGTGACACTGTTTATCTTATTTAGTTTGGATCCAGGACACTAATCACCTCACAAGAGACTCCTTATTTTTTTGTCCTAATTAATAATCAGAAGATAATCTCTGGTTTTATTATTATCATCAGTGGGTTTCAAATATTGATACTGTAATGACGTTGTTTTTATCAAAATGACAGGTCAACAGTGTTTGTTAAAGTGTTAAGACAGTTTTTAATCAGCTTTATCATAAAATGAATCAGTTTGATCATGAAATGAATCAGCTTTATCATAAAATGAAACAGTTTTATCATAAAATGCTGGCATCTAAAACTAATACTTTATCCTTTCTGACATAATCTAACCTCTGCACCTCCTGATGCCACTCTCACGCCCCCTCCCGGTGCCACTGGCCAATCGGGAAGGACTAAGTTTCTAGGTCAAGCTCTCAGTAAAAGCTCTGACTTCCTGCTTCTTCCTTACAGTAGTCTACTGGGGAAATGGAACTATGATGTTTCTCCTAAGAGCTGATTTGAATGTCGTTCAAAACGCCAATGACACGTCATCAGCTAAGGACTCATAGCATTGCTGGCTATGAATCCGACCTCGAGCTTTTAAGCTCCAACTTTTGAATGAATTTCCCTCTCGAGGGATGTTTTATTCTGAAAAATCAACCAGGAAATGCCGCTATTCTGGTGCGATTAACGCGGACGTCCGGAGACACTGAAACGGTAAACACGGACAACTGGACCCGAGAAGACTGATCATCTTTGAGGTAATGAGTCGTCAGATGTTTTTCCAAGTGTACCAGCGGCTAGCGGGCATCTGCCAGAAAGTGTGCGATCTCTGGTTTGCAACACATCTTCCCAAGATAACTCCCTGACTATCACTTCCTTATATCTTTCCTCCTACTCACTCATTCTAAAACCTCACTCTTTAAACTTATTTCTTGACAGTAACTTTAAGAAATATTTGCCTACAGAGATAAAGTAATATGTCATCTCATTACTTGTTCTGTTGTTCCAAAATTGAATCTGTCGTCTTCTTCTTCTTCTTCTTTCGGCTTTTCCCTTTTCAGGGGTCGCCACAGCGAGTCATCCTCCTCCACCTCACTCTGTCCTCTGCATCCTCTGTCCTCACTCCAACTACCTCCATGTCCTCTCTAACTGCATCCATATATCTCCTCTTTGGTCTCCCTCTTTGTCTTTTTCCTGGCAGCTGCATTTCTAACATCCTTCTACCAATATACCCACTGTCCCTCCTCTGGACATGTCCAAACCATCTCAGTCTGGCCTCCCTAACTTTATCTCCCAGTTGTTCAACATGTGCTGTACCTCTGATGATCTCATTCCTGATCTTATCCATCCTTGTCACTCCTAAGGAGAACCTCAGCATCTTCATTTCTGCTACTTCCAGTTCTTTCTCCTGTCTTTTTGTCAATGCCACTGTCTCCAGACCATACAACATAGCTGGTCTCACCACTGTCTTGTAAACTTTTCCTTTGACCTTTGCTGACACCTTTTTGTCACAAATCACTCCTGAAACTTTTCTCCATCCACTCCATCCTGCCTGGACTCTCTTTTTCACCTCTTTACCACATTCCCCATTTTCCTGGACAGTGGACCCCAAGTACTTGAAGTCCTGCACCTTTGTGACCTCTGCTCCTTGTAGCCTCACTGTTCCACTGGCCTCCCTCTCATTCACACACATGTACTCTGTCTTACTACGACTGACTTTCATTCCTCTTCTTTCAAGAGCATACCTCCACCTCTCCAAGTTCTCTTCCACTTGTTCCCTGTTCTCACCACAGATCACAATGTCATCTGCAAACATCATAGTCCATGGGGATTCCTGCCTGACCTCATCTGTTAGTCGGTCCATCACCAGAGCAAACAAGAAGGGGCTCAGAGCCGATCCTTGATGCAATCCCACCTCCACCTTGAAGCTATCTGTCACTCCTACAGCACATCTCACCACTGTCCTGCTGTCCTCATACATGTCCTGTACCAGTCTAACATACTTTTCTGCCACTCCAGATTTCCTCATGCAATACCACACCTCTCTCTTGGTACCCTGTCATATGCTTTTTCTAAATCCACAAACACACAATGGAGTTCTTTCTGACCCTCTCTGTACTTCTCTATCAACATCCTCAAAGCAAAGATGCATCTGTGGTGCTCTTTCTTGGCATGAAACCATACTGCTGCTCACAGATAGTTACATCTTGTCTAAGTCTTGCTTCCACAACTCTCTCCCAGATCTTCATTGTGTGGCTCATCAACTTAATTCCCCTGTAGTTGCTACAACTCTGTACATCACCCTTGTTCTTAAAAATGGGAACCAGCACACTTCTTCTCCATTCTTCAGGCATTTTCTCACCCTCAAATATTCCATTAAATATTTGAGTCAAAAACCTCACTGCCATCTCTCCAAGACATTTCCAAACCTCCACTGGTATGTCATCAGGTCCTACTGCCTTCCCCTTCTTCATTCTTTTCAGAGCTTTCCGGACTTCACCCTCACTAATCTTTCCCACTTCCTGGTCCACAGTTTCTATGACCTCCACTCTTCTTTCTCTTTCATTCTCTTCATTCATTAGCTCCTCAAAGTAATCCTTCCATCTTCCCATCACACTCTCCTCACTTGTTAGAACATTCCCATTCCCATCTTTAATAAGCCTAACCTGCTGCACATCCTTTCCAGCCTGATCCCTCTGTCTTGCCAATCGGTACAAGTCCTTCTCGCCCTCTTTAGTGTCCAGTCTCCCATATAACTCATTGTACGCCCTCTGCTTTGCCTTAGCTACTTCCCTCTTTGCTCTATGTCCCATCTCCTTATATTCCTGTCTCCTCTCTTCAGTCCTCTCACTGTCATATTTCTTCTTGGCTAATCTCTTTCTTTGAATGGCATCCTGCACTTCACTATTCCACCACCAGGTTTCCTTATCATCCATTCTCTGTCCAGATGACACACCAAGTACCTTCCTACCTGTCTCTCTAATTACTGTTGCTGTAGTAGCCCAGTCACTTGGAAGCTCTTTCTTACCACCCAGAGCCTTTAACAGCTCGTCTCTGAATTTCTCACAACATTCTTCCTTCTTTAGCTTCCACCATTTGGTCTTCTTCTCTGGTTTTACTCTTTTCTCTTCTTCGCAACAACAGTCATTCTACACACAACCATCCGATGCTGTCTGGCCACGCTCTCCCCTGCTACAACCTTACAGTCTCCAATCTCTCTCAGGTTTCCTCTTCTACACAGAATGTAGTCGACCTGTGTACTCCTTCCTCCACTCTTATAGGTCACTCTATGTTCCTCCCTCTTTTGGAAATAGGTATTGACTATAGCCATTTCCATTCTCTTGGCAAAATCCACCACCATCTGTCCTTCCTGGTTTCTTTCCTTGACACCAAACCTACCCATCACTTCCTCATCCCCTCTGTTTCCTTCACCAACATGTCCATTCAGGTCTGCTCCAATCACCACTCTTTCCTCCCTGGGAATACTCTCTATCACTTCATCCAAATCTTTCCAAAATTTATCTTTCTCCTCCCCATCACATCCAACCTGTGGAGCATAACCACTTACTATGTTTAGCATCAGACCTTCTACTTCTACCTTTAGACACATCACCCTATCTGACACTCTCTTCACCTCTACTACATTCTTTGCCAACTCCTCCTTCAGGACCACCCCTACTCCATTTCTCTTTCTATCCACACCATGGTAAAACAGTTTGAACCCTGCTCCAATACTGCGAGCCTTGCTGCCCTTCCACTTGGTCTCTTGGACACATAAAACATCTACCTTTCTTCTCTGCATCATGTCAGCCAGCTCTCTACCTTTGCCTGTCATTGTCCCCACATTTAGAGTTGCAACCCTCAGTCCTACATTCTTCACTTTCCTCCTCTCCCTCTGTCTCCTGACACGTTTCCCTCCTCGGGGTCTTCGACTAACAGTAGTACAATTTCCGCCGGCACCCTGTTTGTCAACAGCACCGGTGGCGGACGTTGTTAACCCGGGCCTCGACCGATCCGGTATGGTTTCACTTTGATGAACTCGCATTATGGTTTTGGCAAGTGTTTTACATCGGATGCCATTCCTGACACAACCCTCACCATTTACCCGGGCTTGGGACCGGCACAAGAGATACACTGGCTTGTGTCCCCTAGTGGCTGGTGACAAGTAACTACTGCTGTTGATAAAAAGAAACAATACTGTGTAAGTGTGTTTGTTGATTTAAAAAAAGCATTTGATACTGTTCATCATACTATACTCCTTGATAAATTACACAAATAAGGTATCAGAGGATTAGCGCTGCAGTGGGTATGTAGTTACTTAAGGGAAAGGAAACAGTTTGTACAGATGGATGATGTGAAATCTGACCACAGCACTATTAAATGCAGAGTTCCTCAAGGATCGGTGCTAGGACCAAAGTTATTTATTTCATATGTAAATGATTTGGTAAAGGTGTCAGGACTCCTTAAATGCATTCTTTGTGCTCAAGATATCACATTTTATAGTTTTGGTAAAAATATTGAACAGATTTTGGAATTAATGAAGACTGAACTTGTCAAAGTTCAGATTTGGTTTAAAATTAAGAAATTATCATTAAACTTGGATAAAACCAGTTATATGATATTTAGTAATATAAATACATTTATTGATGTTCCATTTCAAATTGAGGGCTCTGAGATTCATAGAGTTCATGAGGCGAAATTCTTGGGTGTCATCATTGATGACAAATTGTCGTGGAAACAACAAGTTCTGTTAAAACGAAAATATCTAAATCTATTGCAATATTTTATAGAGTCAGAGATTTATTGAACAACAAGGCACTGCATTTGTTGTATAATACAATTATTGTTCCACATTTAATTTATTGTGTTAGCGTTTGGGGAAAGGCATGTAAATCAATTACAAAGCCTACTTTTTTATTTTGCAGAAAAGAGTTGTTAGAATTATCACTAAAGCATTACTATCACCCATCCATCCATCCATCCATCTTCTTCCGCTTATCCGGGGTCGGGTCGCGGGGGTAGCAGCCTAAGTAGGGAGGCCCAGACTTCCCTCTCCCCAGCCACTTGGAGCAGCTCCTCTGGGGGAATCCCAAGGCGTTCCCAGGCCAGCCGAGAAACATAGTCCCTCCAGCGTGTCCTGGGTCTTCCTCTGGGTCTCCTCCCGGTGGGACATGCCCGGAACACCTCACCAGGGAGGCGTCCAGGAGGCATCCTAACCAGATGCCCGAGCCACCTCAACTGGCTCCTCTCGATGTGGAGAAGCAGCGGCTCTACTCCGAGTCCCTCCCGGATGACTGAGCTTCTCACCCTATCTCTAAGGGAGAGTCCAGCCACCCTGCGGAGAAAACTCATTTCAGCCGCTTGTATCCGAGATCTTGTTCTTTCGGTCATAACCCAAAGCTCATGACCATAGATGAGGGTGGGAACGTAGATCGATCGGTAAATTGAGAGCTTTGCCTTTTGACTCAGCTCTCTCTTCACCACGACAGACTATCACCCATCAAGTATATTATTTTATCAAATGAAATTGCTGAAGTTCTATGATTTAGTGGATTATAATATTTTGTCACTTATGTATAGAGCTCAGAATAATACACTGCCTTCAAATACCCAAATGTATTTTGTTAAAATTTTAAGTTGTTATAATCTTAAGGGGACAGATATGTTTTTGAAACCTGAGTATAGAACTATATTAAAGGGAAGGTCTACCATAATTCCGGGAGTTGGGTTATGGAATGACTTGGAGACAGATGTTAAAGAAGCTAAATCAATGTTTGTATTTAAAAGAATGGTTAAGGTTAAATTGTTAAAAACATATATCTGAATGGATTTTAATGAGTAATTGTATGAGATAAAGAAAGTTAAATGAGTTGTTCATTTTGTTTTGGTATTTAAAGAAATTGGTTGTTTGAATTGTTTATTAGAGAATAAGGGACATAATACAATTTTTTCTTCATCGGCTGCCTTTCATTTTATATTTTGTTTTTTTTCTTTTTCTTTTTCTTATTATATATATGTTAATTGTTTTGTATTTTATTCTAAAATGAATAAATAAATAAACTAAAACTAAAAACTAAAGTGTCTCATAAAAAATAAAGTAACACCCTTACCCAGTTGTGCTTGGTTTGGGTGTGTGGTTGCTAACCCAGACTGAGGATACTGTTGAGCAATGGAAGGGACAATTTGATGATCTCCTTAATCCACCTACCATGTCACAGATCAGGAGGCAGAGTCTGTGGACTTGGGGGAAGATAAGTCCATTATCATGGCATAAGTCACTGATCTACCAGGGGTTGATAAGATTGTTGAGAGATGCTCAAGGATCTAGATGTTGTGGGTCTGTATTGGTTCACTTCAATGTCACATGGAAAACTGGAACAACACTTGTGGACCGGGGTGGTGATTCCTCTTTATAAAAAGAGGGACCTGAGTGTGTGTGTGTGTGCCATAGTCTGTCCCCTAGCTCTCTTGTATTTCTGTGTTTTCCCCTTTTCTGCTTTATTGTGTTTATTTCATTCTGCTCTTTATATGTTTGTTATTCTGCTCTTTTGTGTGATTTCTGTTCCTGTGCATCATTGTTTTCTGTCACTTCCCACTCACTCCTCAGTCTGCCTCTCTTGTCTTCAGTCTTAATCATTCACACCTGTCTCATCAGCTACCTGCCCAGGTGCTCTCATTACTCACTCTCCCTCTGTCTTATAAAAAAAACCTTTCTCTCATCCACTCCTCGTCCGGTCATTGTTCTGCTTTGCTCAGACAACACAGTCCTCCTCTGTTCCTGTCCTGAGAATATGTCCAAGTCTGAACCCATCCTGTTTTTGTCTGCCTGACCCTGTAAGTTTTGCTGCCTCAACAGCCTTTTTGTTTTTGTTGTTTAAAATAAATGTTTTTTATTTTAAAATTCCTGCTTCACTGCCTGCTTGCATATGGGTCTAAAACTAGAGGATTGTGTTAGTGTGTTACAATTGTCATGTGATCACACTTTTCGACCTACCCAGAAAAGTTTACTGCAGGGTTTGGAAGGGAGGTTACGACTGATTGTCAAATCTCAGATTCAGGAGAAGCAGTGTGGCTTTCTTTCTGGCTGAGGAATAGTGGACCAGATCTTCTTCCTTAAGAGTTGTTAAGGGAGCCAAGGGAGTTTGCCTCTCCAGTCCACATATGTTTTTCAGAGTCAGAGTCAGAGAGAATTTATTGTCATTTGCACCGCATGTAGTACATGTGTTGAAAACGAGATTATGTACACAGGGTCCCAGTTACATCCAACAACAAATGCAGAGAAAAACAATAATAACATCTAGGATTAACTAAGAGAGACATCAGCTAGTAATACACTAAGCCCTAATGTAGTAGAAAAACATCATTATAAACAGCAGCACGAACATGAGTCATTATGAGCAGATGGTCACAGATGAACGCAGCAACAAGAAACAGATCAGTATCAACATGATGTGACATTTTGCAGTGTTTATTCTTATTATTTATTTATTCATGAGTCTGACAGCCTCAGGGTAGAAGCTGTTCCTCAGTCTAGTGGTTCTACATTTGATGCTCCTCAACCTCCGTCCCGAGGGGAGTGGTGCAAAGAGTGAGTGTGCTGGGTGAGTGAGGTCTTTCATGATGCAGGTGGCTCTTTTTCTGCATCTGGAGGTGTAAATGTCTGTGATGGTGGGGAGACTGACTCCCACAGACTTCTGTGCAGCCTTCACCACTCTCTGTAGAGCTTTCCTCTCTGCAACTGTGCAGCCTCCATGCCACACGTTGATGCTGGAGCACAGGACGCTCTCCACTGCACACCTGTAGAACGAGGTGAGGACTGAGCTTCTCAGACCAGCTCGTCTCAGCCGTCTGAGGAAGTAGAGTCTTTGATGTCCTTTCTTGATCAGGCTGGTGGTGTTATTGCTCCAGCTGAGGTTATCATTCAAGTGTACACCCAGGTACTTGTAGCTGGAGACCACCTCCACCGCAGATCCACCTATATACAGTGGGGTGTGGGTGTGTTTGTTCCTTCTGAAGTCCACAATCATCTCCTTCGTCTTCTTCACATTCATGTGAAGGTTGTTCTCTTTGCACCAGCTCTCCAGATGTTCCACCTCCTGTCTGTAGCTGGATTCATCATTATCTGTGATGCATCCCACCACAGCTGTATCATCTGCAAACTTAACAATATGACAGCCTGGATGTGTGGCTGTACAATCATATGTGAGCAGAGTGAACAGAAGAGGGCTCAGCACACATCCTTGAGGAGAGCCAGTGCTGAGGGTGATGGTGGAGGAGGAGAAGTTGTGGATCTTCACGGACTGTGGTCTGTTTGTTAAGAAGTCTAGTACCCAGTTACAGATGGAGGGGCTTAGTCCAAGTGTGGATAGTTTGTCTATCAGAGTTTGGGGGATCATGGTGTTGAAAGCAGATGTGAAGTCCACAAAGAGCAGACGCACGTATGAGTCCTTCTGATCCAGGTGGGTGAGAGCAGTGTGGACCACAGAGGAGATGGCGTCCTCTGTTGATCGGTTCTCGCGGTATGCATATTGATGAGGGTCCTCGCTGATGTTGACGGTTGTCTTGATGTGGGACATGACCAGTTTCTCAAAACATTTAGCGACTATCGGGGTGAGAGCCACCGGTCTATAGTCATTCAGACCAGTCACTGTGGAGCTTTTTGGGACTGGGATGATGGTGGCAGTCTTCAGGCAGGTGGGAACTGACTCCAGTGAAAGTGAGGTGGTGAAGACGTCAGCCAGCACCTCACAGAGCTGGTCCGCACATTCCTTCAGAACTTTCCCTGGGATGTTGTCTGGACCCGTAGCTTTATGAGGGTTGATCCTTCTGAGACTACCTCTCACTTCTGCTGCGGTCACTTTGAGGTGCTCCTCGTCTGGTGATGAGGTGAGTCTGGTGCTAGCTGGTCTGTTTGGATCTTCAAAACGTGCATAAAACTTATTGAGGGCATCAGGCAGGGATGGGTCCCTGGGGCATTGTTTGCTTTTGCCCTTGTAGTCTGTTAAGCATTTGATGCCCTGCCACATGCTTTGTGAACCTGGAGAAGGATTATGACCATGTACCTTGAGACGTTCTTTGGGGGCTGCTACGGGGATATGGGATGCCTGTGTTGCTTTTAAGAGCTATTCAGTCCCTGTTTAACTAAATCAGGAGCTGTGTCTGCAATCCTGGCACTGATTCAAATGTGTTCCCAGTGCGGGTTGGACTCTGCACGGGCTGCCCCTTGTCTTCAATCTTGTTTGTTGTGTTCATGGACAGGAGCTTGGAATGCAGTCATAGAGAGGAGCATGTCTGATTTGGGAACCTTAGTATATCTAACCTTAGAGCACCAATGCTCAGTGGTTAGCACTGCTGCCTCACTGCAAGAAGGTCCTGGATTCAATCCCTAGTTGGACCTGGGGTCTTTCTGTGTAGAGTTGGCATGTTCTTGTGCTTGCGTGGGCTTTCGCTGGGAACTCCAGTTTCCTCCCACAGACCAAAAACATGTATGTTAGGTTGCCTTCAGGCCCAGGCCTCCCTTGCAAAAAAGATTAGTGATCTCAATGGGATTTGCCTGGATAAATAAAGGTTAATAAATGAATATCATATCAAAGTCAAGTCAAAGTCAAAGTCAACTTTATTGTCAAAACTGCAATATGTACAGGACATACACAGGATTGAAATTGCATTTCTCTCTGTCCCTCGGTGCAACAGTAAACATTTAAACACTAAAACATTTAATAAACATAAGCATAAAATGAAATGATAAAAGTGTAATACTGTCCTGAGTTTTTGCATAGTAGTTTTTGCATAGTAGTAGTATGAAAGTATGAAAAGTTACACCAACACTAAAACACTAAACATTTAATAAACATAAGCATAAAATGAAATAACAAAAGTGTAATACTGTCCTGAGTTTTTTGCATAGTAGTATAAAAGTGTAAAAAGTATATCTATAAAATAAAATGAAAGTTCTGGCATTGACATTTGTAATATAGTGACAAAGCAGCATATGAAATTTATGTACACAGTATATGTATGAGGTAGCTGATAATGGTATAGAGGTAAAGTGGCATATGAAAGATATAAAAAGTAGTGTAAATGTAAACAGTAGTAATAAATGTAAACAGTAGAGTTGAATGAAAACAGTAGTAATAAATGTAAACAGTGAATGTAAACAGTAGTATGACTATAGGCAGTAATGTAATGCAAACATTAGTGCGAATATAAGAAGTAGTGCAAACTGAATGAGCACATGACCGTGAGTTGAGTGAATAACCCGTTTTGATGACACAGAGTCCAGTGTTAAAATCTTTGTGTTGTGTGGTGGTGTGTGAAAGTTTTTTGTGATTAAGGCAGTACAAGTGGGAGGGAGGGCAGAGCAGGCAGAGAGTTTAGCATCCTGACTGCCTGATGAACAGAGCTGTCATTTAGTCTGCTGGTTCGAGCCTGGAGACTCCTCAGTCTCCTCCCTGAAGGCAACAGGCTGAAGCAGCTGTGTAGTGGGTGTGTGGGATCACCTGCCATGCAGAGGGCTTTCCGAGTGAGGCGGTTGCTGTGTAAGTCCTGTAGTGAGGGGAAGGAGGTGCCGACAATCTTCTCAGCTGCTCTCACGATGCGCTGGAGGCTCTTGCGGCAGGATGCAGTACATGCACCAAACCACACAGTGATGCAGCTGGTCAGGACACTTTCTATGGCACCTCTGTAGAAGGTGCACATGATGGGGGTTGAAGCTCCAGCCCTTTTCAGCTTGCGGAGAAAGTAGAGGCGCTGGTGAGCCTTCTTGGCCAGTGATGCAGTGTTCCTGCTCCAGGACAGGTCCTCTGAGACGTGCACTCCCAGGAACTTGGTGCTGTCCACTCTCTCCACTGTGGTGCTGTTGATGGTCAGAGGGGCATGTTGGGCATCCCTCTTCCTGAAGTCCACAACAATCTCCTTTGTCTTCTCCACGTTGAGAGTGAGATTGTTGTGTCCGCACCACAAGGCCAGGCGGCTCACCTCGTTCCTGTAGTCCGTCTCATCGTTGTTGCTGATGAGACCCACCACTGTTGTGTCGTCCGCAAACTTGATGAAGTGGTTGGAGCTGTATGATGGTGTGCAGTCGTGTGTTAGCAGGGTGAATAGAAGGGGGCTCAGCACACATCCTTGTGGGGCTCCTGTATTCAATGTGATGGTGCTGGATGTGTTATTCCCGACCCGTACTGCCTGTGGTCTCCCGGTCAGGAAGTCTAGCAGCCAGTTACACATTGAGGTGTTCAGCCCCAGACTGTCCAGTTTAAGGATGAGCTGTTGGGGGATGATGGTGTTGAATGCTGAGCTGAAGTCGATGAACAGCATTCTGACATAGGAGTCTTTCGTGTCCAGATGTGTGAGAGCTGTGTGGAGGGCAGAGGAGATGGCATCGTCGGTTGAGCGATTAGGCCGATATGCAAATTGGAAGGGATCCAGGGAGGCAGGGAGGACAGATGTGATGCTTTTCATGACTAGCCGTTCGAAGCACTTCATCAGGATGGGGGTGAGTGCTACTGGACGATAGTCATTGAGGCAGGAGGGCGTTGCCTTCTTTGGGACAGGGATGATGGTGGTGGCTTTGAAACAGGTGGGGACGATGGCCTGACTCAGCGAGATGTTAAAGATGTCCGTGAAGACCGCTGCGAGTTCTCCTGCACAGTCCTTTAGCACAGTGTTTTTCAACCAGTGTGCCGCGGAACAGCAGTGTGCCGCGAGAGATCGTCTGGTGTGCCGTGAAAAATTAGTAAATTATGAAATTTTTATTAACTGGTGTAATTTCCTTACCGCGCGATAGGTGGCAGTATAGAGCATAGCGTCGCACATTAAAACAAGAGAAGTAGCGGTGCATGAACGTGACGTGAGCAGTGAGCAAAACAAACCAACAGTGAGGATCTTCTCAAACAAACAGCGATGGAAAACTTTTTCAAAAGAAAAAATACTAAATCCGGTCTGGTCCCTGGACAAAATTCGGACCCAGATGAAGGCCCAAGTGGAAATCAGAAGGCAGAAACTGTGAACGTGAGACTGTACAGTAAGGCTTACATCTCTTTTGGATTTACTTTTAGCTATTTTGACATTGCTCCCATTTTCCACAACATATCTGTGCAAAGTGAGCTTCTCCAGCCTAACTGCCATGAAAACTAAAAGCAGAGAGAGACTGAAAGCTGTTGAGGAAGAGCTTTGTGTGTGTTTTTCTTCAATTCCTGCCAGAATATCAGCTTTGTGTTCATCCAAACAGGCACAGGTTTCACACTAAGTGAGTAAAATGTAGAGAGAATGGTAGCACTGTTCAGGTGTATTTGAAGGCATGTTAAGTGCAATTTCATCCTCTTTAATTTTAAGACCACATTGGTGTGGCACTGTTCAGGTGTATTTGAAGGCATGTTAAGTGTAATTTCATCCTCTTTAATTTTAAGACCACATTGGTGTGGCACTGTTCAGGTATATTTGAAGGCATGTTAAGTGCAATTTCATGTTAAGTGCACTTTGAAATAAGAAATATAGAACATGATAAAAATACATTTTTGTGTTAATTTCATTCCTATTCAAGACACTTTGATAAGAATGACTATATATTTAATGTAAATGGTAAATGGAGCTTATTTATATAGCGCTTTCCAGCCCCCTGTGAGGAGCCCCAAAGCGCTTTACAATACCAGCCATCCACCCATTCATTCAGACATTCATACACCGGTAGTGGTAATGTAGGCGGATACAGTGTATCTATGTTTACAATTTTGGTTGGTGGTGTACCTCGGGATTTTTTCAATGAAAACACTGTGCCTTGGCTCAAAAAAGGTTGAAAAACACTGCTTTAGCACACGGCCAGGTATGTTGTCAGGACCAGAAGCTTTCCGGAGGTTGATTTTGATGAATGATCGCCTTACACTGTCTGAGGATAGCGCCAGCACCTGGTCATCGGGAGAGGGGGTGAGTTTTTGTGCAGGTGTGCTGTTACATGCCTCAAACCGAGCAAAGAAGTCATTCAGTTCATTCAGCGTAGAGGTTGTGCTGTCACAGGTCTGTGGGGATGGTTTGTAGTTTGTGATGGTCTGTATTCCCTGCCACAGACTCCGTGTATCCTTGCTGTCCTTGAAGCGGTGAGCTATTTTCCTGGAATACTGCTTCTTGGCCTTTCTGATGCCCCGGGCCAGGTTGTTTCTGGCTGTCCTCAGGCCCACCTGATCTCCTGCTGTGAAGGCAGCATTCCTGGCTCTCAGGAGTCTGTAAACCTCTGCTGTCAGCCATGGCTTCTGATTTGCCCGAACAGTGATGGTTTTGAGGTTGGTTACATCATCAATGCACTTGGTGATGTATGAACATACAGTGTCTGAGTACTCCTGGAGACATGTGTTGTTGTTTGTGGTAGCAGCTTCTTTGAACATACTCCAATCTGTGGTGTCAAAACAGTCCTGGAGTGCCTCTGAAGACCCCTCTGGCCACACTCGTATCTGCTTGCGAACTGGTTTTGTGACTTTCACCAGTGGTCTGTAAGCTGGCTTTAGCATAACACAGATATGGTCAGAAGCACCGATGTTGGGGAGGGGGAGGGCCTTGTAAGCTGCTTTCATGGTGGTGTAAACTTGGTCCAGTGTATTTCTGCCTCTTGTTGGGAAGTTTATGTTTCTGTATGTTTTTGGAAATACACTCTTTAAATCTGCTTGGTTGAAATCACCAGCCATGATGAGAAAAGCATCAGGGTGTGCTGTTTGCTGCTCACTGATGTGCAGATATAGTTCATTCAGTGCCTCACCTCTAACTTTGCTGTTGGAGCTTGGAGGAATATATACAGCAACGATCATAACAGCTGTAAATTCCCTCGGTAAATAGAACGGTCTGCATTTAATAGTCATAAACTCCACTAAAGGTGAGCAGTGTTTGTAGACCACAGCAGCATCCAGACACCATGCGTTGTTGATGTAAACACAGAGCCCCCCTCCGCGTGTCTTACCTCCCTCGTTGAGAGCACGGTCCGCTCTGTAGCATGTTAGCCTCTCGAGCTGAATAGCATGGTGTGGAACGTTGTTATTAAGCCACGTTTCCGTGAATACAAACACACAACAGTCTCTCACAGTCTTTTGTGTCGTTCGTAGCAGGCGTATATAATCCAATTTGTTGTCCAAGGAGCGTACGTTAGCCAAAACCATGGATGGAATAGCCGGCTTGTGTGGGCTAGCTGCTAGCCTAGCTCTGATACCTCCGCGCTTACCCCGCTTCTGCTTCCTGTCACGCCGCTTGTGGCGCTTCCACTGCGGGCGCGATGAAGGGAGGCTCGGTGCTGGCTTCCAGAGCAGGCCGCAGGCACGTAGCTTCTCCTCGAGCTCGCTGTTTATTTCCAAATGAGCGGTTTTTCCGACATCAAGCAGGAACTCACGGCTATACTTGCGTTCTTGAACACGTAGACACGACGAAGACGTGCCAGCACATTGCGGCATGCAGGACAAAACAGACGAAAGCACCGTGTTGTTGGGAGAGAGAAGCCGCGGCGTTTGCACGCTTCGCCATGTTGCAGGATTGTCTGTAAGCAGCATTTCATATCTGCTTCTTGCGGATGATGTGGTACTTTTCACCTTCAGGCCAAGACCTTCAGTGGGCACTGAGGTGGTTTTAAGTCCAGTGTGAAGCAGCTGGGATGAGAGTCAGCACCTCGAAGTCTGAAGCCATGGTTCTCTACCAGAAATGGATATACCCCCTCTGGGTCAGGAGAGAGAGTTTACTTCAGGTGGAGGAGTTCATATATTTGGGTGTCTTGTTCACGAGTGATGGTAGGGTGGAGCTGGAGAGGGATTGACTGATCGAGGCCTCATCCTCAGTAATGAGGGCATTGCTTCAATCTGTCATGGTGAAGATAGAACTGAGTAGAAATTAATGCTCCTGATTTGATGGTCTGTCTATGTTCCAACCCCTACCTATGGTCATGTTTGGATCATGACAGAAAGAACAAGAGCCCAGATACAAGTGGCCAAAATGGTCTTCGTTCGCAAGGTGACTGAACTTAGCCTTAGATATAGGGTGAGGAGCGCTGTCATCCAGGGTAAGCTTGGAGTAGAGCCACTGTTCCTCAACATCGAAAGGAGTCAGTTGAGGTGGTTTGGGCATCTGATTAGGATGCCTCCTGGATGCCTAAGAGATAACTGAGATCTTCATTTATGAAGCTATTTTATTGGTAAGCATTGATTTGGTAAAATATAATCTTCTATTTTTTAATTTCTACTATTTGCTTTTGTTCTTTCTTTGTTCAGGGATGCTCTCTTGACCAGCACTGTGAATTGTGTCACAAGTTTCTTATCAGGGTTTGCCATCTTCTCTGTGCTTGGATATATGGCAGAAAAACATAATGTGAAAGTAGAAGATGTAGCAACAGAAGGTAAATAATCCACAGGAGAAAAAAAAAGAAAAAAAAGTACTCTGTATGTTGCCAGTCTGCATTTTTTCTTTCTTTGATTTTGTATCTTGTTTAATTTTCCATTGGTTGTTCATTCATTCATGTTTATTTACAAAGTATGAATGTTAAAATGTTTTTTGTATATTTAGGGGCAGGTTTGGTGTTTATCATCTACCCAGAGGCAATATCAACCCTACCCGGCTCAACATTTTGGGCTATTGTGTTCTTCATCATGTTGCTGACTTTGGGCATTGACAGCTCAGTGAGTATGACCACTAAAAGGTTGATTTGCCAGATCTCACATAACATGCAAGACAAACTACAATTAAATAAGTAACAGAGTCAAAAGGTCATTTTCAACTAAATTCAACATTTTTGTATCACACTTAAAGACCCTTATACACTCTCCATGACCTACACAAATTAATAAAAATAGCTGGATTGTGGCAAATTCGGAAACCCTCTTTCAGTGTGAAGACTATCATGTTCTTAGTATAAACCATTTAGGTTTTCCCCTACTATTTTCTGCATCCTCTATGCTCTCTAGCACCTTCACCAGGCTTTATCACAGTCTAACATTCCACATAATCACAATGCTACTATGTCTGCACATGGATATTTTCATGACCTTGTCAAGATCTGTAACATGTTCCTGGATAGACTGTTAAGTTTTGTGGATTATTCTGTCAGTTTCAGCCTGGTTAGGAGAGGGTCATCACTTCAATATATTTTGGTATGAGAGAATGTAGGTAATTTTATTTTTTTATTATTTTTGTGCAGAACTACAACCACATTGTCCCTTCCTCCTTTGTCACCTAGCAGCTCTAAACATACAGACTATTGCTTTGCATTCAAGCATGGTGGTGTGGTATTTATTAGTAATTGGAGAGCATTGATTGGTTGTTGTAACAACATTGTGAGATTGTCTCCCAATTCTATTGGTTGCAACACTGCCAGAACGGTGTTGATATGATGGGGTTGTAGCCTGAACATGAGGTCATTCCTGCTTCAATGTATTGACAACTACGGTAATCCACATCAGGTGCATATGAGCCTCACAAAATGAAACCACCTAGGAAGTCAATATGCTTCTTCCACAGATACCATCACAACTTTGCAATAGAAAATGTGAGCATGCTCAAAACTCTTCACAAATTATCATGCTGTCAAAACATGGAGGCCACAGCATTTTTAATATTTCCCTTACAACCTCGTCAAGGCCCTGCAAACACCATCCACATTCTAACTAACAGAAAACTTTAAAATGGCATGTGACTGACCTTCGCTTTAACTTGTGAGATCATTTGAACAAACAAACAAAAAACGATTTACAATTTCAAAATAATTAAAACTCCAGTATTAGACCTAAGTTATTATATAATGACTTACAGAAATATGAGATACCTATAACATCAGATAAAGTAATGCAGACTTTTACTGAAACTCTTTCCTTTCAAAATGGCATCTATATATCATTCTGATTGGTCAAAATTCAATTGCATTAATTTAAAACGAGCTTTTTTATTTGTACATACATATATATATATATATATTTTTTTTTTAATGTATTTTAATTTTATTCTTTTTCCCCTTACACCCCCGTTCTCCATTTGACATTTGGGGTTGGGGGCAGGGAGTGGGGGTAGGCTGCCTGGTTGGGGTCTGGGCTGTGGATGGGCTTTGGGCCTTGGGGGGCAGTTGGGGATGGGGCCGGTGCTCTGGTTCTCCCAGGGAGAACTGGGTAAAGAACCTTGATAGCAGTTTATCTGTTTTAACTGTGCTCTATAAATAAAGATGACTTGACTTGACTTGGGTTGTTCAGATTTTTTGATCAAGGTACCCCGCCTCTCTCTTTCTCTATTCCTATCCCCTTCTTTCTCTTTAAAAAAAATAAAAATAAAAATAATATATAAAACGAGCTGTGGACATGTTGTATGTACGCCTTCATCAATCATTCATAAAAACTTTTGGGGCGAACACTCCATGTTTCCGCTTTTATATCAAATACATTAGAGTAATTTTTAGAACATTAATGCTGTCAAGTTCGCCTAAGTCCATCTTTTAAGCATTATTGCATTTAATGTCATTTTCTGTGGGAACATTAAACAAGAGAAACTTTATAAGATCAGATTAGCGAGAGGATATAATTTGCTAAACTATGTTCATATAATGCTGACAGTATATCTGTGTTTCATTTCAAAGTTTCACAAGAACCCTCTTCACATCGGCTCTGTAATTTCTAGATATTGACAAATTAGTGTGAATGTAAAGAAGTCAGGTTTAAATCAAGCACATTTTCTTACCTTTCTCAGCTACTTTAACAACATGTTTTAGCTTGATAACTGTGAAATTAAAATAATGATTATATTTGTGTCAGCTATGGTGGGCATTTTCCATCAAGTGTACTCCAAAAGCTAATCAGTACTGAATGCACATGCAATAATTACTTTCTGAGCATTTCATTAAAACATGATTGCTGGTTCATGAGCTAATGCTAACAGACAGAAGGACAAACAATCTCATGCACACACAGATACAAGCATTACATAATTATTGACTGCATTTAATTGGGGCAGGCT
>JBBPBX010013273.1:30479-52633 GCA_038048925.1 Garcialebias charrua | reverse complement strand
CGAGGACCTTCTCCTTACGAGATTAATTTACGGGAGACACTTGGTGAACTTTGTGTTGTCTTGACTGGAACAGCGATAACTCCCAAAATCTCCGCGTGCAACGAGCGGAGCTGGCGAACACCGGAAGAGGAACAAGCTAACATTAGCTTCGGATTCGGGTGGTCTCATGCTAAAAGGAGCAGCTAATTGCGGCGCGCTCAGACGGGTTTCGGTAAGTTATCTTAAGCTAACACTAACAGTAAGTCAAATGAGTAATAAAAAAAGAGCTAATTTTAAAACAACAACACATTACAGATACTGGCTGTTACAGAGGGCGTAAACAGATCGTTGAAGGGCGTGGACTTCAAGAAACCGGTCGTTCAAAACGAAAGTTAAAAATGGCAGAATTAAAAAGGGTATAATTAATTATCTAAGAATCATCCATCCATCCATCCATCCATTTTCTTCCGCTTATCCGGGGTCGGGTCGCGGGGGTAGCAGCCTAAGTAGGGAGGCCCAGACTTCCCTCTCCCCAGCCACTTGGAGCAGCTCCTCTGGGGGAATCCCAAGGCGTTCCCAGGCCAGCCGAGAAACATAGTCCCTCCAGCGTATCCTGGGTCTTCCTCTGGGTCTCCTCCCGGTGGGACATGCCCGGAACACCTCACCAGGGAGGCGTCCAGGAGGCATCCTAACCAGATGCCCGAGCCACCTCAACTGGCTCCTCTCGATGTGGAGAAGCAGCGGCTCTACTCCGAGTCCCTCCCGGATGACTGAGCTTCTCACCCTATCTCTAAGGGAGAGTCCAGCCACCCTGCGGAGAAAACTCATTTCAGCCGCTTGTATCCGAGATCTTGTTCTTTCGGTCATAACCCAAAGCTCATGACCATAGATGAGGGTGGGAACGTAGATCGATCGGTAAATTGAGAGCTTTGCCTTTTGACTCAGCTCTCTCTTCACCACGACAGACCGGTACAGCGCCCGCTTCACTGCGGACGCTGCACCTATCCGCCTATCGATCTCACGCTCCAGTTTTCCCTCATTCGTGAACAAGATCCCGAGATACTTAAACTCCTCCACTTGGGGCAGGACCTCCTCCCCGACCCGGAGAGGGCACGCTACCCTTTTCCGGCTCAAGACCATGGCCTCGGATTTGGAGGAACTGATCCTCATCCCGGCCGCATCGCATTCAGCTGCAAACCGCTCCAGTGAAAGCTGTAGATCACGAGCTGATGAAGCCAATAGGACCACATCATCTGCAAAAAACAGAGAAGCGATTCTAAGGCCACCAAAACGGATCCTCTCAACACCTTGGCTGCGCCTAGAAATTCTGTCCATAAAAGTTATAAACAGAATCGGTGACAAAGGGCAACCTTGGCGGAGTCCAACTCTCACCGGAAACGAGCCTGACTTACTGCCAGCGATGCGGACCAAGCTCTGACACCGGTCGTACAGGGACCTAACAGCCCATATCAAAGGGCCTGGTACCCCATACTCCCGGAGTACCCGCCACAGAACCCCCCGAGGGACGCGGTCGAATGCCTTTTCCAAGTCTACAAAGCACATGTAAACTGGTTGGGCAAACTCCCACGCACCCTCCAGGACCCTGTTGAGGGTGTAGAGCTGGTCTAGTGTTCCACGACCAGGACGAAAACCACACTGCTCCTCCTGAATCCGAGGTTCGACTATCCGACGGACCCTCCTCTCCAGAACCCCTGAATAGACCTTACCAGGGAGGCTTAAGAGTGTGATCCCTCTATAGTTGGAACACACCCTACGGTCCCCCTTTTTGAATAGGGGAACCACCACCCCAGTCTGCCAATCCAAGGGAACTGCCCCCGATGTCCACGCGATATTGCAGAGTCGCGTAAGCCAACACAACCCCACAACATCCAGAGCCCTAAGGAACTCAGGACGAATCTCATCCACCCCCGGAGCCTTGCCACCGCGGAGCTTTTTAACCACCTCGGCGACCTCCGCACCAGAGATTGGAGAGTCCGATCCAAAGTCCCCAGGCTCCGCTTCCTCAGTGGAAGACGTGCCAGTAGGATTGAGGAGGTCTTCGAAGTATTCCGCCCACCGACTCACAACATCCCGAGAATAAGAATAAGAATAAGAAAAAGAATAAGAATTATTTTGTGTATTAAAATGAATTAATATTGTCAAGATAGCACACAGACATAACATAAAAATTTTAAATACCTATATGTGGTCTCCTTTAAAAAAGCTAACATGCCCTGGAGGTGGCACAGCGAGTTGCTGTCTTCCAACACGAAGATTGCAGGATCGTCTGCTGGCCTGAAGCCTATCTTGGTGGAGCCTGTCCTCTCCATGCATGCACATGTGGGTTTTCTTTGGGTACTTTAAATTTCTTCCCACAGATCAAAAACATGCATGGTACGTTAACCGGTAACTTTAAGTGGGTGTGGGTGACAGTGTGACAGTTGTCGTGTTTGTCTCTATGAGGCCCTGTGATGGACTGGAGACCAGTCCAGGTGGACCTCGCCTCTCGCACAGTGACTGCTGGAGTTAGGCACCAGTTACAATACAACCTAGAAAGTAGAAGCTGGTCAAATAAAGTGGATACCGGTAGATGACTTAGAGAAATGCAAAAGGAGTTGCTGTTCTGATCAAATACTGAAAATATACGGTAGTTGGAACAACCTCAAGCGATATTGAAAGATCTTGCGTGCTCTGTTAGCAGTAGCACTCACGAGTATGCGTTGAAAATGACTGCCAGCTATTACCACATAGTATTTTAACTCAGTACTGTACTGTAAAACCAATAGACTCCAAATCTGATAAGATTCTTACTTTGAGAGTTTAAAATTCATGAAGTACTTGATAAAAACGACTTTGCTAAACAGATTAGAGTTGATTCCAATAGCTATAGCTAAGGTTCAAAGCTAATACATTGTGAAATATGTACAGTCGAGTTGAGCTAATATCTTGTGAAATATGAGCGGTAGAGTTGGAAAATGTGCAGCTAAAAATAGTTTTGACCTTTACCACCAATAGCTCGTCAGGATTAGGTTGAAATGTGTTCCTCGTGTTTTCTTATTAAGCTATGTTGTTTAAAATTGAAGAATCTAAATTAAAAAAATGGCTAATTAACTACCGGTAACCAAGGTCAGCGTCTCTGGCTCCAAACCTTACATAGAAAAGACAAAGTAATTTGCACTTTTTAATGTTATCAGTGTTGTAAAGCAACATTTATTAATGGTTGGGTTAATTTTAGAGTAATAAAAACACATTGTCACAATAATTACCATATTTTTTGCTGTACAAGTCACAATTTTATTTTTTATTTTTTTGTGTGCATAATTTACATGCCCTGTCACTTATACGCCCAAGCGACGTATTTATGGATTTTTTCTCTCCCTGTATTTATAAACCAATTTTTGGCTGAGACATGACCATTGTCATTCATTCTGACTGAAAATATTGAACACTACCATTTTCTGCCACTAGATGGCACTCGATTTGTAGGGCATGCCTTTGTATCATGTAATATGTGTCTACTGTATGTGTCATTTTTCACCACTTTTATTGTCTGTCCAACAGATCTCACTTGTAAATGAGTCTTCGAGGCTCAATGTGACTTATCTGTTTAAATAAAGGTTGAATGAATGAGTAATAGGAAAAAGTGGTGTTGCCTTGCAGTGGCTATTAATGACACAATCTGCTTGCCATAGCCTGCCACCACCATCTGCCTGGAGCAACCGAATCAGCTTCATTTCGTCACGCCGCCCTGATGAAATGCAGCTGATTTGACTATTGAAGTCCTTTTATTAAGTAAAAGTTAGACTGAGACACCTTTACTATAATTTCGATCTAACAAATCATTGTTTTTAAGTGTTAATCTTGTTAAATTCTTGTTAAAGTCCTCCCGTGCACGCTTCTGCGGTCACTATTTAGCAGCCCATCGATTTTTGGCACAACATCGGTCCACATTTCCGGGTTGCCAGCGGTGACTCGTAACAAACGCGACGTTTCAGCGATAACGCATAATAGATGTGACGTATACGGCGAAGTGACGTTTATGGATTTTTCCACTTCATTAGACATGTAGATTGATGCAACTTCTAAGGCAGTCCGATGTGTACGTTGGAAAATACGGTAATTGGGTTTGTGGCTCTGTCTAGACCGGGGGTCTGCAACCTGCGGCTCTGGAGCCACATGCGGCTCTTTGGTCCCTCTGTAGCGGCTCTTTCAAGCTTTGACCAAAACAAACACAAAACTAAATTTTATTCATTGTTAAACAAACAACAATAGTTTTCGATGTTTTCCTGTCATTTCATTTGAAAATACCCACTTTAACTTTTAATTATTTTTTACACAATAAAAAAATACATAGGTCTGCAAAGTTCATAGTTGGTTTTTATAAAAATAAATAAATAAATAAACTATGTCCCCCCTCTTTACAACAATCTGGTCTTTTCCTTTGTCTTAAATTGTAAAAATGTCAATAAATGTCAAAAATCCTCAGATATTTTTAGCTTTAAAATGTCACCCCTACTGGCCACAAAAATCTTATCCAACAAACTTAAAGTGGCCCATGGGTTGATAACCCCAGTTGTAGCAAGTTGTTGCGGCTCTGTACACATTTAATTAATTAAGCAAGACGTACAAATGGCTCTTTTGATCATAAAGGTTGCAGACCCCTGGTCTAGACAGTATACAGCAAAAAATGTAAAGCAAAAATCAATGTTGACGTGCATTTTTTTCCTATCATAATTTATCATTACTGCAAACAATAAAATAAAATAAAATACAAAAAAAATAATGAACTACCAGAAAATACTGTGACAAGATTTGAATTCAGTCTTTCTAAAACTAACATCTATAAAATGTTTTTAGAGCATGGGCTTTAATGCAACAAGATAATAGCAATGAGACTTTTGTGGAGGCAGCCAGACTTCAAGATGTTTGGTCCAAATGGACCCACGTCTGATCAAAGCTCATGTCTCCTGCAACTTCCTTGTTATTACCCAAATATACATGTTTTTGATGGAACTGATGATGGGACAAGTGCAAACATTATAATGGTTAAAAATTCTGTGTGTTGTTTCAGCTGATTAAATCAAATCTAGAGATGGCTTTTGCACGGTGTGTGTGTGTGTGTGTTCATGCAGCAGCCCAGAGCAGAAGCCACAGCAGCCGAAGCTCTTCTAATTGAGTTAACTGTGATAACAGCAGCAGCTACAAGCTTTCCAGGAATACACCATTAGAGAGTGGATTTCTCACACACAAACACACACACACACAAACAGCAAACACACCAAGCGTGACCCACCTTTCTGTTGCTTGGGCTTTAAAAAATGCATGTGCAGTTCTTTGAACAAAGAAATGCATAATGCATGTACACACACCGTGACAACCTTATTAACGCTTTCATCTAGACGCACACACGCCGGCTCTCACACACTTTCCCCAACAGTTTCGGTTCCACACGTGCACTCACTCGTCTCTCCCTCTGTCGAGACGCTCAGGTAGGCCAGTGGGTGAGCGACGCCCTCAGCGTCTTGACACCGTGCTGGGCTAACAGACGAACAATGACGCACGTTTAGCAACACAATGGCCCACTTCCACTGTCCAAACTACACGTGCCACCTGTCAGGTTGGCTCTGAATGCAAAGAAAAATAAAATGTGAAACTTTAAAGACTGATTTTTGACTCTAATCTGCCTTATTTGTCTTTTATAACCACTATACTTTAAACATTCTTCAAATGACAGGTTAACAATATAAATGTGATCAACACATAACTTTAACACGTTTAGGAAGATAACCAAGCACAGCCGTGTATTTCCCCACTAAAGACAGAAACAATAAAGACAGGTATGTTCACTGAAGCGCAGTTGTACGGTTTATTGTAAACTCACTATTAATGCTAGCGCTGCTCTACATCGCCCTCTGTTGAGTTGTTCCTGAAAACTGTTTGTACGCTTTCAATACTGTCCAAATGTTTTCAAGCATGAGCCAAAACTTATCAAGATGAAGGACTTGCGGGCCATAAAAATGTGAAATTAACTCTCAACGTGAACAACATTTTGGAGAAAGGACAAGTTTATTAATTTTGGTGGAGAAAGAGTTTTAAATTGTTGTGGATTCAAAACATTAAAAACCTTATAAACACTAAGCTTATATATTTTATCATAAAGGATTTGATTTATTTGATTTGTCGGGTCTATCTTTGTTAGTTTGTTGCGTTTGTAAAGTTCATTTTACTCTGTTCTCAGCAACAGAAGTGTAACTTGTGCAAGTGTCCTTTTTAAAAGGGGGTCAATCAGACTTTTGGACCATGGACAGCCCAAAAGACTGATGGAAGTTCTGATAAATGGTCCAGCTGTCAGTCGCTACAACAGATTCTTACGTTTGATAAAGTTGATCAACTCGTATGTAGATGATACCCTGTTATATTCATTTAATATCCCTCTTGATTATTTTATCAACTGCAATATTTAGCTAAGTTTTATGAATCATTGTCCTAAAGTTTCCTTTCTGGTAGAAATCAGAAAAGGTTTTGGTGCTTTGTACCATGAAGAGAGACTCTGAGACTCTACTTCCTCAGGCGGCTGAAGCGAGCTGGTCTGGGAAGCTCAGTCCTAACCTCCTTCTACAGGTGTGCAGTGGAGAGCATCCTGTGCTCCAGCATCAATGTGTGGCATGGAGGCTGCACAGCTGCAGAAAAGCTTTGCAGAGAGTGGTGAAGGCTGCACAGAAGATGTTGGAGTCAGCCTCCCCACCATCACAGACATCTACACCTCTAGATGCAAGAAGAGAGCCACCTGCATCATGAAGGACCCCACTCACCCAGCACACACACTTTTTGTCCCGCTCCCCTCAAGTAGAAAGAAGGTTGCAGAGCATAAAGTGTAGAACCACTAGACTGAGGAAAAGCTTCTACCCTGAGGCTGTTAGACTCATGAATCTCTAAACAGGATAATCACTGTGGGGGGAAAAAATCACTGTAATGCCACTTGAATGTTGATATGTGCTGTGATTATCAATGATGCTGATCTCATGCTGCTGATTTATTTCATGGTACTGTGTTCATTCATACTCAGCTGCTCACACAGACTCATGTTTGTGCTGCTGTTGTTCGACATATTGTTTTTGTACTTGTGCACAGCGTATTTTTAGTTTAGCCTATTTCTTAGTTCATATCTTAGATCTTATTACTGTTTTTCTGTACAATTTATATTTTTGCTATTGTTGGATGTAACTGGGACCCTGTGTACAGTTTCATTCCACCTCATGTACCACATATGATGCAGATGACAATAAAGAACCTTGAATGTGAAGTAACAATGTGTTCAACGTGTAACAATGTGTTCAATGTGTTCAACATTATGGTACTTCCTTCAGTTATTTAATAGTCAAAAATGGTGTACCACAAGGCTCAGTCTCAGGACCCACCCTATTTACAATCAGTATTTTCTGGACTATAGGTCGCACCTTTATATAAGTCGCTTTGTCCAATTATTGTCAATAAATTGGGAAATTCCATAAACAGGTTGCACCTTTATATAAGTCACATCTATTATGTGTCACCGCTACGCGACGCGTCAGCGCGTCGTTTGCCCAGCTGAAAATGACTACCACAGAAGCATGCACGGAAGGACTTTTAATTCACAAGATTAACACGGTAAAAACAATTATTTGTGACTGGCCGTGGCAAAACCAGGAACAAGTCTCCCCTGAGTCATTTTGAGTTATTTACAGAATCTTAAAGTGTGGGTTCTAAGCTATCCGATGATGCCAAACACATGTCGCTCAAAAAAAAAATGAAGAAGATACAGCCATTTCAATGTTGGCAATCTGCAAATAAGATTAGGGAGAAAACAGGCTTCAAAGTTTTGGAAGAATGTCCCCATTCCAGAAGCATTACCTGGGGGTGTTAACAATTGCTGTTCATTTACATTAATTTGCGTTAACCCAACCCCCAGAACTGACTGTCAACACAGACTCTGCCTAGGAAGGTGTGCAGAATTTCAGCTTTGCTGGCAAATAGGGGTATGAATCTCTCAGTGTCTGGAGAATTGATTTGATTCCGATTTTTGGTATCACGATTCGATTCAAAATCAATTTTTCGATTCAGAAACAATTTTTGATTCAAAAATGATTTTTCTATTAAAATGGTCATAAATTTAGTTTCAGCTTTGTAACTGACAAGCTGAAAAGAATAAACAACAATGTAAACAAATGGAGCATTTATTTAAAACAATAATTTTAAACTGAGAATATTAAACAACAATGTAAACCAATGGAACATTTATTTGAAACAATAATTTTAAACTGAGAATAACAACAATGTAAACAAATGGAACATTTATTTAAAACAATAATTTTAAACTGAAAACATTAACAACAATGTAAACAAATAGAACATTTATTTAAAACAATAATTGTAGGTTCTGTACTTTATCAAAGTTTTTGAATCATTTGATATTCATACCAAAAATACAAACAAATAATACAGGAATGCATTAAATGCTGTAACTTGAATTACCAGTACTGTATTAGGTTAGCTTAGTTGCCTGGATTCCTCTAAAACAATAAAATAAAAATATAGGAACAAATAATTCATCCATCCATCATCTTTAACCACTTCTTCCTTTAAGAGTCATGGGGCTCACTGGTGTCCATGTCCAGTCATCACTGTGCGAGAGGCGGAGGGCACCTGGACAGGTCTCCAGTCCATCACATACAAATAATTCAAAATATACAGACAAAAACAGACTTCAGCCTACCAAAGTGTAGTAACCTTTAAAGACCGTGTAAAGTGAATTTCAACATTTTCTTCAATAAACATTATAAATGTCGTAATTGTAATCTTGTAAATGAGTAAAAAGTCTCAAAATTGTAGCTCAATTAATTTTGGAGTTATAGATCAAACTGTGTATAAACACATTTCTCTTTCAGGATTTTTTAGGCGTGGTTTAAATGTGACCGCGTTTCGTCACGCGGTCACAAGCCCCACCCCCTGCAGCTCCAGCCGTTATAAATGCGTTCTTCGGTGGAGCCGTTCACTCGCTACCGACCGTCTCCCTCCAGTACTGGCGTGCTGCTGGAGCGACCACATGCCACCTGCACCTCCGCGCACCTCCGCCCCCCCCCCCCGCGCGCGCGCGCTGTGGCGATCAGACCCCGCATGCATGTGACCGGGTCGCGCGCGCGCGTGTGTGTGTGGCGATCAGACCCCGCATGCGATGTGACCGGGTCGCGCGCGCGCCCGCGTGTGTGTGTGTGTGTGTGTGTGGCGATCAGACCCCGCATGCGATGTGACCGGTTCGGACCGCGAGTCCGCTCATCTTCTAAAATAGCGCTGATTATAACAGCGGAGTTATGTGTCCTCAACTTTAAAAACATAACCAGAGTTGTTAGTGCACTAAAAACAGCGTAACTCTTGGAAAAAGGAGCTGCTGGAAGCCAGAACTCAGATAAAAACAGAGCAGGTGATCTCTGCTTCCCCCGTATGCCTCCCCACACAGCTCAGCTCTGAAGGGGGCTGGACATGGCGCAGTACTGCGCTGAAATCACGCCCACGTGCGACACGCCCCCAGCGTTCTAGAGCAAGTCAAAATCATGTTTTTTCATGATTTTTGAGACTTAATTTTATAAGGAAATCAATGTTTTTAATCAGTCAGATTTATATGGGTGATTAATAACACATATTTATGCCGTGTGACAAAATAAAAACACAAATTTAATTTCACTTTACACGGTCTTTAACTCAAGCATTATAAGAGGGGGACAATAATGCTGTCATTGCTGGTATCACTCAGCCCTCTGTGAATAGCAAACAACCATCAGGGTGCTAACGATCCATTGTTAGGCTGATGGTCCTCCTTGATCATGTGAGCAACTGGTTTCGGCTGTCATCAGCCAACTGGTTGATCCACTGTGAGAGGGTGTTAAGACTGAGCTGAATCCACAGTATTCTTGGGGGTGTCACTGTAGAAGCGAATGTGCATTGTACTTCCTGTCCGACACCGGAAGTGCCTTTATTCCATAGGCGAGTATGGATCGCGGGTGTTTTTGAAAGTTATTTTCATTCATTTTATCGGAGCAAACACAGCTTTTGTTTAAACGGAACGTTTACTGAAATGTCCTACCGGGGTTCAGGTACCTGCTGTGCTGTTCGCGGCTGCACCAACAACCGGACCAAGCTAAATCTTTGGCTAAAACAACAGTGTTTTCAACACGGACCCAAAACAAAGAAAGAGTGTTCCTGCATCCTTCTCTATCAGAGTCAGAGAGTCAGAAGCTGTGTTTCCATCCATTTTCATTTCGATTTTTGAGCTAATTTTTGAAATCTCGCAAATATGTAAATACAAATTAATGCGAAGCAGAAGTGTTTCCATCTGCTGGCTTGAAGCGCATCTACCAAGCCACGCACAGCGTCATTACGTCAGACGTCAGCACTGCGCATGTCTACAGTAAACAGGAAGTAGCAGTTGAAAACAGAACCTGGCCACACATCTCGTCAAAAAGGAGAGAATATTTCAGGTACGTGTTGCTATCGGTCGAGTTGTATTTATTCTGTCATACAAACTAGTTTTAGCGATGTTACATGTTGTCCGGAGCGGAAACAGCTGATCAGTCACGTGACGTGAATGTTCGCTTCGGCAGCACGAGTCGGCAAATGTGTTTCCATCTGTCGCTGTGCGCATCTGCTCATTTCCGAACATCCCAAAAACCACCTCAAGCGAGCGTATAAACTTTTTGGCGAACTTGAGAAAGTAAATACGGATTTTGCCGTTTCCATTAAGCTTTTCTGCTGCGATACTTCAAAATGCGCACCTAGAAACCTTGATGGAAACACGGCTAGAGAGAGTCAGAGTCAGAGAGAATTTATTGTCATTTGCACCGCATGTAGTACATGTGTTGAAAACGAGATTATGTACACAGGGTCCCAGTTACATCCAACAACAAATGCAAGAGAAAAAATGGCTGTGTCTGCGCGATCAGGTAACATCTAATTTCTTTTTATTCAGGGAGGGTTTATTAATGAGAGTTTTGGAAGATTTACTGTCTTAAAACGATAGATCTCAGATGCGACCGGTATTTTTAGCCGAGTTAGCTGCTAATAAACCTTAGCCGAGAGGCCGGAGCAAACGCGTTCGCTATTTATGTAGTTTTAAATTATGTCTGCGCGATCAGGTAACATCTGTAATTTCTTTTTATTTGTCCCTCCTCTTTTAACAAAACGAGTGGTGTTCCCACATTTTTAATGAACTAAAACAACAAAGTTTGGACTGTCTTCAACTGTATTACTCGCATGTAAACAAACGGTGTTTCCGGTCAACCGGAAGTCGTGTGCACATTTCGCGCAAAGCATCATGGGGCGTAGGAATACTGTGGATACCAGACTTAGCTTTTTTAGATTTTTGTACCTGGATTATTGAACATGCATCAGGGTAAAATTAAACATGTTTAAAAATTGATTTTGGAGCATTTAGAATTGATTCTGAATCGCCAGGACTAAGAATCCAGAGTCTTTGAAAAATCTATTTTTTCCTACACCCCTACTGGCAAACTTCCTTTTGATCTTTAAAAAAACAACATTAATACAAAGAATTGTATTTTATGTTATTGTGACATGTTTTACACATTAATAATGTTGATTGTTTTGTTACAGCCCACCCCAAAAAATAAGGGTCACAACTAGTCAAGTCAAGTCAATTTTATTTATATAGCACAGTTAAAAGGGTCCCCGGTTCAAATCCCGGTCTGGGGGCCTTTCTGGGTGGAGTTTGCATGTTCTCTCCGTGCATGCGTGGGTTTTCTCCGGGTGCTCCGGTTTCCTCCCACAGTCCAAAAACATGCATGTTAGGCTGATTGGTAACTCTAAATTGTCCCTAGGGCTGTGTCTCAATTCAGGGGCTGCATCCTCATGAGTGCGCATTTGTCGGCCGCATACGTCATTGCCCCGCGCGGAGGACTGTCCCAATTCGAAGACTCCTCCTCATGCGGCCGAGGAATGCGGCCTACTTCCTGCCGAAATCGAAGGATGCATTCGTGAATCCTTCAAGACGGAGGCTATCCCAGAATTCATAGCGCCAGCAGAGATTTCGCGGGGTGGGGGGCTTTCTGCGTGCAGTGTCGGGGCTGCTGTGTGTTGTTGAGCTCGTTTTAACAACAACCTCAGCGCGAATATTCATTCAACCTTTATTTAGTCATCTCAAACAACCTCAGCTCGAATAAATCTCATTAAAATTTTACTACAGAAACGACAAAAAAAATGTGAAAGCTGAATATACAGTATATTATTGTTTCTGAGTTTACTGTTTTTGAAGAACTGATTACAAATCAGATTATTTTACACGTGCGTAGCAAGGATTTTCTGAGGGGAAATCTTTTAAAACCCAGAGTGGACCTACAAAATGCAACTTGTCCAGTAGCTCAGTTTGTAAATCAACCTGCGATTGGTGCAGATGTGCTTTTCTCGAAGCTGGTTCGAATCTCACTCGGTACGGTTAAAACTTATTTTACGTTTGTCTTTTATTGGATAAAAAAAGAAGGAGTTTCACAAACTCCTTCCTTTTAATCTCAGTCCTCATTTTTTTATCCAATAAAAGACAAACGTAAAATAAGTTTTAACCGCACCGAGTGAGATTCGAACCAGCTTCGAGAAAAGTATCTCTGCACCAATCGCAGGTTGATTTACCAACTGTGCTACTGGACAAGTTGCATTTCATAGGTCCACTCTGGGTTTTAACAGATCGCATTTTATAAGTTGATTTGTACTCAGTTCTTAACAAACTGTAAACTCAGAAACACTAATATATATACATGTATTCAGCTAACTAATATATTTTAGCGGCGTCCCTTCTCTTTCCACACACACCAAGCGGCACACAAGAACTTCCCACCCACTTCAAGAGAACGCCCCACCCACTTCAATGCCGGCAAACCTGAAGGCTAGACCGTCCCATTTCAGCAGTTTCGCTCAGCCCACCCGGTCTTGTGAGTGCGTGGCCTACTCGGCCCAGCTAGGCTGGGTCCTCATGAGGATGCAGCCCCTGAATTGAGACACAGCCTAGGTGTGAGTGAGACAGGTCCCTCTTGTAAATGAGTCCCCGTGGCTCAACGAGGCTAGCCTGTATAAATAAAGCTTGAATGAAAAAAAAAACAGATAAACTGTTATCAAGGTGCTTCACACACACAACATAAAAGAGGTTTAAAAATTTAATGAACAGTATCACACACCAATGGTAAAAATTATGATATTAACAGCAGTAAAAGTATAATAAAAATGGTGTTAAAGGTACAGGACAGGAATGCACTTTATAAAGTTGATGACACTGGAAAAGTTTGTATAATAGCTGAAGATGTTGAGTAAACTCAGGAGATGCTTATGTTGCATCTAGGTTAGACAGGGGGAAAACAAAATAAAATAAGGCTTTACACACACCAAGCTCCTGCACAGACTTATTTTAGATGTCACAAAGGTGTTGGTGCTGGACATGACTTTTGTGTCATCAGGGCAGAAAGGCCTTATCTTTGCTGTAGGTCTTTTTTATTAAGCTTTTGTGGGCTGGTCGGTTTCCATCCATCCATCCATCCATCCATCCAAATAATGTATTTCAAAGAAAGAAAGATAAGATTTCTTGTTTCACCAAATATATATTAACATGAAAAATAAATTCTAAAGATAATCTTACATAAAGATAAACAAAAACATTTTAGAGCAAAATTATCTGGGAAAAACAAGGCTATTTTAATTAAACACGCTGCTCCATTCAGCTTTTTTATCATGATGACAGCAGCTGACAGCTGCGTCAACGGCTGATCCATCCGATGTTAACTGTACATTTTACCTTTTCAAACGGCCAGTTGAATCTGCATAATTGGTGCACCATTATCGTGCTTTAAATGTTAGTTTCTTTGCTGCGATTTGTAAAACCTAAGCCAATCCAACGCGTGTGATTGCGCGATGCGCAGCTGGACACAGACCATGGCTGCACGGAGCCGAGTGGAGGCTTTACCGCAGTGGCTGGAGCGCATTGCGCGGTGATTACGCGTGTCTGCTTTGTCTAATGAAATAAAGATAGTGGATGGATGGATGGACGTATGTATGATGGATGGATGTATTATGTAATGGATGGAAACTGATTTGCTTGCGATTTGCTTGCGCACGCAGTAAAAGCTTCTTTTTTTTCCCTCGGGTCGGTCGGAAAAACAGCTGACAGCTCTGACGCTTTGATCGGCTTTATTTTATTATTTTCCTTGTTCCTTGTGTCCACTGGGCGATCTATAGATGTTAAGTAGCCATGTGCTTCTTTCAAAGCTGCACGTTATTGGCCGAAGCCAGTAACAAAGCTCTGATACCAGCCAAACAAGTCCCGCATGTTAATCAGCTGAGAGGGTCCCCGCCCCCAGTACGCAAATCACTGCGGCTTGGTTTTACTCTGAAAACAAACTGATTTCTAACACAAAGTTTATCAGTTTAAACACTTATAAAGTGTTTTTTAAAGCATGGGATGGTTTCTTCACAACTTCAACTGGTACATTTTGCAAAAAAACGATTTTCACTAATTTCTCAGAAGTTGAAGGTTTATTGATTTTTTCTCAGTTAGAGCTGTGCCGACTTGTTCCTGGTTTTGGAGTGGCTGGTCACATTTGTCTGCTGAAAATTATAGCAAACATGTGTCTTAGCTTAACCGTTCCTTAATAAATTCACGTAATGGTCAAATCTGCTGGATTTAATTTTTTTCGCTTTGAAAAAGTACAAGGAAAAACAACTAAGCTAACCGCGACACATTTACGTCTATAAAACATCAAATTTTATCTCAAATAACTCCAACAGCTAACAGTTTGTAAATGTACATCTAGTGATTACTTTCTGTAAGTTTTAAAAAAAATCTGTTGTGTGGTTTATGAGCTATTTGCTCAAACGTACAAGGAAAAATCAACTAAGCTAACCGCGACACATTTACGTCTATAAAACATTGAATTTTATCTCAAACATCTCATAAAGCTAATCAGTTGTAAATATCCATCTAGTGATTGTGTTCTGTAAGTTTGATCAAAATCTGTCCTGTGGTTCTTGACCTATTTTGCTAACAAACACTGAGCTAACAGCGAAGTAGCTAGTTTATACCTCCAGAGCAGGAGGCAGGGCTGCGACAGACTGAGTCCGTCCAGAGGAGGCTCTCGTCAGACACATGAAGTGGGAACGGTTGGTGTACCCTAGCGGACAAAGGTGGTACTGCACCCCTAGCGGCCGAAAGTGATACTGCACCATTTTTGCCCAAATGGAAAAACGGACATATCTGAGCCAAAAATTGGTCTAAAAATATGGGAAAAAATCCATAAACAAGTCTCACCTCTCTATAAGTCGCAGGGCATGCAAATTAAGCAAAAAGGTGCAACTTATTGTCCGGAAATACGGTACATAGGTAATGTAGGTCTGAGCATCCTTGATGCATCCTTACATTTCTATGCTGATGACACAGTTGTTTAATGTCGAGCTAAAACAGTTGCTAAGGTTTTCCAGATTTTGCAATCCACATTTGACATCATCCAGTCAGATTAGTTCCGTCTCAAACTTGTCTTAAATGCCGATAAAACCAAAGGAAAGCTTTTTTCAAGCAGGAAGTCGGTCCCAGTGCTTCCTCTGATTTTATCCTCAAATGGGGTCCCTATTGAGTTTGTTGATTCCTATGAATATTTGGGTATCCTGGTCGATTCGCATCTCTCTTTTAAACTCCACGTGGAAAACCTAGTAAAGAAATTGAAAGTTAAACTAATTCTTTTTCAGAAACAGATCATGTCTAACACTGAATGCTAGGAAACGCCTTGTATCTGTGACTTTCCTTCCCTCCATCGATTACGGTGACATTATCTACATGAATGCTCCTACACGCACCCTGCAGATGTTGTCTATCATGGTGCACTAAGATTCATAACTGGCTGTGATTATCGTACCCACCACTGCACCCTGTATTCACTGGTTAACTGGACATCATTAACCTCACGCAGACTCTTCCACTGGTACATTTTCATCTTTAAATCACTTCTTGGTCTGCTGCCCTCATACATCTCCTCCTACATGTCTCTGCGTGAGTGCAGCTACAGTGTGCGCTCTCAGGACATGATTACCTGCAGTGTTCCTTCAGTGAGGACTGAACTTGGCAAAAGGGCCTTCTCCTGCTCCGCTCCTGTTTCCTGGAATATCTTACAAAAAGATCTGAAGCTCTCGACCTTGACCTCTCTAAGTGACTTTAAACATCTGTTGAACTCCTGGAAAGGACCAATGCAGACATGTTCCTGTTTTTAGTTTTCTACATTCGCCTTAATCTAGCTGTTTTTGCTGGTTTTTTGCAATCTTATTTTAATTTGTAAAAAAAAAAACATTAAAAAATAAACTGTGTGCCTCTTTTATATCTATTGTTGTCGTCATTCTTTGTTGAAACCAAGTCTCTCTTGTAAATGAGTCCTCGAAGCTCAATTCATTCATTCATTCAACCTTTATTTATACAGGCTAGCCTCGTTGAGTCACGGGGACTCATTTACAAGAGGGACCTGTCTCACTCACACCAAACAACCATCCACTCTCACACTCACACCTAGGGTCAATTTAGAGTCACCAATCAGCCTAACAAGCATGTTTTTTGGTCTGTGGGAGGAAACCGGAGTACCCGGAGGAAACCCACGCATGCACGGGGAGAACATGCAAACTCCACCCAGAAAGGCCCCGGACCGGGATTTGAACCGGCAACCTTCTCGCTGAGAGGCAGCAGCTCTACCAGTTGTGCCAACGTGCTGCCCTATGTGATTAACATGTCTAAATAAAAGTTTAATGAATGAAAAAAAATGTTACAGCCAAAGGTTTGTAATTTGCTTTGTACTGCTCATTTTGACAAGATTGTTTTTCATCTGTTTAGCTGTTAAACCTAAACACTACGGTATATAAAAAAGGATTACCAACTCAATTGCAGAAAGTCTGCATCGCCATCATAAGCCTGCTGGCCAAAATTATACCATTCTTAAATCTGCAGTTGTGGGCTGCACAAAATCACTCCAAGGGCCACAAATGGCCCTCGGGCCGCACTTTGGAGTGTTCAGTAATATCTTCTTTTTATTTAAAGGAACTATATGTATCTTTGCTAACAATATTTTTTTAACATATTTCTTCACTCTGTCACTACCTCCTGACGGACTGATGTTAGACAAAGTAATCTCTGAAAAAAACTACTGTCCCCTTGCTTCTCTAAAAGCATTTCTAAAAAGCCACAGTGACCCGCCGTTAACCAGCCAATAAACAGTTTTTAACCAGCTAATAAAAACAGAGCTTCTCACTTCTCACCCCCTAACCCACGCCCCCCCTCCCCTGTCCCAGCCCGCAACGGCCGTGCAGGTTCTCGTTCAAAGGATTGCAAAGCGATGCAAAACTGTTTTGTATGTGACACAAATGTATTAAATTCCCCTTCTTCATCCCTGATCTGGACTTTTCTTTTGTTTTTTTGCCAAAAGTCAAGTGATCGCTTCCTCCTCGCTGAGTCCATGACAGAAATCATAAGGAAATGAATGAATTTGTCACGAGCTAATTAAACTCGGGTTCAACGTGGCTGCACGAGGCTCTGCAGATTTCCTGGTGTTCTGGTGTGCTGGACCAGCGCTCCATGTTTTTATTTTATTTTTTAGAACGTTTTATTAACATATAAACACAGAAATTCACAGTTGCTGCGACAGGACATGAAGTGGAGGCGGAGTTAAGGAAGCTGAGCTGAATTACAGCGAGAGCGAGGGGGAACAGAGCCATATATGGCTCTGAGGGGAAGGGACCAGAAACGTGTCTCTGTTCAAAGTTTTTCTAAGTTCCAGCATGTTCCAGAAATTACATATAGTAGCTTTAAGGAGGATCAATAGGTTGATAAAAGCCAGTTACTGGATGAGTTTAGTTTATAAAAGCTTACCTGTACTGTGTTTTTAAGGGTCCGCTAAACTGCTGAGAAACATAAAATCTTATGAGAAGTGAAGATCTCTCAAAAAGCCATTAAAAATCCACAGTTTACCTCAACTTCATCCACGATGATTAACTGAGAATGTTAATCAATCTGAAGGATTATTCAATTTGTCCAAAAACAATCTGGACAGGTACTTGCTGCTAAAGGTGAGTCAACAAAATTAATGATTCACCTTTAGCACCTTTAGCACTTCTTGTGATTTTTTGAAATGGCCAAGTGTTTTTTGGTTAGCCGAAAGTCTTCGGGAAGATCTTTTATAAGCTTTCACTGGACGTTGTTTCTTTTCACTAATTTACAATTCAGTCCTGGGTAGGGATGCACAATATTGGATTTTTGGCCTATATCAGATATGCCGATGTTAAATCTTATTTAGCCGATAACCGATACCAATGACACTATTTGTTCCTAGACCTACTTACAGAGACTGCATAACTTTCTCTGCTGGGGAATTAAAATACTACGTTATTCTGCATGGTCTTTGTCAGTTTGGCCTGCTACTAAATGCAGATGCCAAAAAGGGGGGATGAAAATGATGCAACACTTCAACTTAGATTATGTTTAATGTCAAATTTATTCATGACATTTACTGTAACACCATGACAAAAATCGAACAGCGAAAATTTGTAAATTTTCACAAATCTAAACTCAACGGCGTACGTGACGTAACATTGTGCTGGTGCTGCAGCATCCTCGTCACTGGGTTTTAACACAAAAACAGAGTATTTTATATCGGCGAGTTATTTTGATGGAATGACTGATGTTTGACATTTAACTTTATCACTAACAACGGCCAATACTGATACCATGCCGATAATATTGTGCATCCCTAGACCTGGGTGGCTTTTTTATACAAAGGTGGGAAATTTAACACTACTGTAAATTGAAAGGTTATATACAATCTTGTGATATCATGAGCTGTCGTGCTCAGATATCGTGTTGGGAAGATTTTAAGCGTATATGTATACATCAAATTTTAGCTGAACGTCTGAGACTTCATGAGTTGGAGCCATTTTTGTGTCATTACCGTATTTTTCGGAGTATAGGTCGCATTGTCCAATTATTGCCAAAGAATTGGAAAAATACATATATAGGTCGCACCTGAGTATAGGTCGCACCTACGTCAAAATGTGGACCGTGTTTAGCTCTGCTGCAAATGTCTCTTCCACAGGAGCACACAGCAAGGCTTTTAAGAAGATTAACACTTAAAAACAATTAATTGTTTGATAAAAAATTATAGCAAATATGTGTCTGAGCTGAACTTTTCTTTAATAAATGAATAATTTTAGCAGGATAAACACCTAAAAAATATATTTGTTAGCTGACATTATTGTAAGAGTGTGTCTCAGTTTAATTTTTGTTAATAAATGATTACAAATCAGCTTATTTTATAAAAAGCCATATATAGGTCGCACCTGAGTATAGGTCGCAGGCCATGAAAAAAATTGTAAAAAGGTGCGACCTATACTCCAAAAAATACGGTAGTTGTGGTATCTTAATTTGTGTTAATTTCACAATTGCTCAGTTGCCGAGGATCATCTAATGATTGTGTTGAGATATTGAAGAAATCTACTGGCACGTGGGATATTTTGCTAACAGACACGCAGAGTTAAAACAATATCGTCCATTGTGGTCTTTTGGTGGCAGGTGATAAAAATCGCTAATAATGTTGAATGTTTTCTGCCAAAACAAGCAAACAAACTGTAGTTTTAAAGAACTGGGTCTACTTCAAGTTATTTATTTTTAAATTATTTTTACCGTGCTTTCTGTAAAATATTTTCCGTGTCTCATTGTTCAGATGTTTCTAAAATAAAATTAAAAAACAGAACGTTTCTGTTTGAGGTGAAGTCAAATCACGTTGATGCTTCAGCCTCACGGGTCCCATCGCCCCCAGCAGCCCGCCGCCTTTCCCATCACCCTTTACTGGCCTCTCGCACACAAAGGCAGAGGGGGGAGGCAGGGTGGGAGGAGGTGGGAGGGGAGAGAACGGCACAAAAGAACAGGGAGCAGTGGGCTTGCCCTGGGGGGAAGAAAGGGAGAGAGAGGGGCTCAGTAGATGTGGGGGTAACAGGGGGTCAAAGGGGGGCCACGAGGGTTTAGGGGGCTGGGAGAAACCCGAGAGGCAGAAAGCCAGAACAGGAGCCGGAGGAGAAAGACAGAAAGTGATGGAGTGAAGGAGGGAGGGGGGGAGTAACGGTGGATTTACAAAAGAAAGGGATTGGGTTTGGGATTTGACGAGATTTGCACTTTTCTTTTAAGCAGAGATGCTCGTCCTCCATATCTATAAGCTCGTGTAAGCCTTTCAGACCTCTCTTCTTTTAGGCAGGACGTGCTCAAGTCTTCAGTCTCCTCCTTCATCCTGGTTCTTACAGAAGCAACAAAAGCTGCAGATCTTTCAACCGATGTTGAATTAAACAAATGTCTCTCTGGGAAACCAAGAATAACGGTTATTCCCCCACGTGACGACCTGTATTACAGCCATATCCATCGTGATCCTGTAGCTACAGTGGGTAAATAAAATAAAAAAAAAACAAGAACGAGCATCAACGTGTCACAAACTGACGGGACCTGTGTGTGTTTGTGATTCTTGTGTCGTGCTCTCCTCAGTGTTTCTCCTTCTCGTAAACGTCTCCTGCACCTGTTGTCCGTTCCCCAGGTGTTTGTCATCGTCTGTTTGCTAGCGTCTGTATTTTGAAATCGGTTGTTCTTGGCACGGAGTCGGTTTTTGGCTTGTTATGTTATATAATGTTTATTTAAGTTTGAATGTGATTTATGTATTTTATTTTACAAGTATTTTCTTCTTTTTTTATAAAAAGAGGTCCTCAACACACTGTGAAACGGTAACTCCGCCCCCAGACCAGATTCAAAATCCCTCATGAAAATGGGAGTGTCGAGAGACATGGAGGGGAGGAGGTGGGTGGTTGTGCTGCGTTCACGCCCCCTCTAGCAACAAACTAAAACTCCAGCAAACAACTTACAGCAAGCAAAAACAAAGAATAAATATGTAGATGTATTTATCTTTTCCCACCGATCAATCCAAAACAAAAGGCCTAAAAAAAAATAATAAAAATTAATACCACAAGATATTCCATAACCAGAATTTGAACCTGGGTCTGTCGCATGCCAGACCGGGAGCTACACCATTGCCCTATCGCGGCATATATGCATTATCTGTCCAGCGCAATATAAGAAAACAAATACAACCAAATAGTTTCGATGTAGTGAAAAGTATTCCTAACATAAATAAGTTAAAATATACAAATAACTATTGCCATTCCGAAAACTATAATATGCGTCTTTGCAGTACTTTTCCGGAGTGCAATGTGCCACTTCCATATAAGGTATGAACTGCAGCGAGGACCTTCTCATCTCTGCAGGGGATTGGCTCTGCTTGAACCACCTTTGTGACGTCACACATGAGCAGGCACGTCACACATGAGCGTTTGGACAAATAAGAAAATTAAGGTGTAATTCACCAGTTCCACCCATAGGGCTACCGTAAACACGTTTTTAGACCAAATATTGCCGATTTAAACAAATACGCACAAATACATGAAAATTAACACAGGCATAGTGCTATAAAACCTTTTAGACACATTCTAAGGAGTTTATCAGCTAAAAAAAGTTATTTTTGAGTTTAGTTCCTCTTTAAAGGAGCAGATGTTATAAGATTTTATCTTCTCTCTGCTGCCTTTCATTTTCTTTTACTCAATTTTAACTGAAAATGAATAAAAAAATAAATAAAATAAAAAAGTCTGCGTCTCCATCCAGCAATTTTCAGTCAGGTCCTCTGGAGGTTTCCTTTTTTTGTTGTTGTCGAGACCTTTGTCCTTCATCCAAAGGACTTCGTCAGTCCGCGGAGCAAATGACGTCCTATGATGAAGTTCTTTGGATGAAGGACGAAACATCTAAATGAACAAAAAAAATGTTGAGATGACGGACTTAACTTTGTTGGACTTGTTACCTGGATGACTGAGCACGGACTTTGATGTTTTGAACCACTTTGGCTATGGCTGCCTCAGAGGAGTCGACGGGGGAGAGGGCGGGCCCCAGAAACCATCTTATCACCAGCAAACTGGTTGGTCCAGCAAACTGGTTGGTCCACTACGAGTGCAGCGTTTCCCCTACTATTATACAAGCAGGGTGCCCCACCCCGTCAACAGAACTGAGCACCCTGCCTACCAAACTGAATTTGCCCCCC
>JBBPBX010013273.1:14684-30421 GCA_038048925.1 Garcialebias charrua | reverse complement strand
GGCACTGACATAGCACTATAGTGGTGCAAAATACAGACTCTCTAGCTAAAAAGCTAAAGGCGCCCCTTACCTCATGCTGAATAAATATTATGTTACTTTGTGCCTGCCAGCACAGTTGGGTTCACACTCACAGACAGAATCGTACCGAACACATCCTCAAACTTTTTCCACCATCCCAGTTTCCATGGCAGCTGCTCCCCAGATGCAAACAAAAACATGAAGCGTATGGAATAAAGACGACCGATGATTCTGTCTGCGATCTGTGAATAAAGTCCTCGTGGGTTTCTCGTTAATGGGACTTTTACAAGGATTTGACTTTTAACTCGCCGGGTTGCTCAAAATGAAGTGACTGGATTAACAGACACAGAGCCCTGACCTGAAAATACAAGCTTAGCATGAAAATACTAAATAAATACAGGTAGTCCTCGACTTACGACGTTTCGTGATTACATCATGCATCTCATAAAAAAATAAAAAAAAATAAAAATTGAAATATCTTATTTTATGTGTTTAAATGTTCTTGATTTTATGTGTACAGCACTTTGTTGCAGCTGTGGTTGTTTTAAATGGCTTTATAAATAAAGTATTATTATTATTATTTTGAAGCCGATTTACGCAGTTTCCGGAAGTTTCCGGAGGGAAGGGGGAGCTTGACGCGCTCAGTGGAACTTACAGAAGCGGGAGACTTCATTGTTTCGATAGGCAGACCGGAGCAGACCTTACTGAAAAACTCTGGACCGCGCGTGGAAATACAAGAGAAATTATTTTTTGGAGCGAAGGTTTACGAGGCAAAGAGGCTACAGCTGAGCAACGAGCTAACATGCTAACAGACCCTGCAACGGTAAACGTTGTACCGCGTGAAGCTGCATGAAGCTGCAGAGCTCACCAGCTCCCAGTAAGAAATTAACTATTTTTTCCCTTCATTATGGCTTCAAATGTATGTGTTTTTTGATAATTATGTAGAGTACTGTGTTAGGATAGGCTAAGTGCTTGGTAAAAATACAGTACTGTACGTATGAGGTGCCATTTGGATGTATGAGGGGCCGTTTGGACGTATGAGGGGCCGTTTGGATGTGTTTTCTAACATACGACGATTTTCGCGTTACGAACGGGCGTAGGAACGGAACTGCGTCGTAACTCGGCGACCACCTGTACTAAACAAACTACTAAAAGTGAAAATAATAATAATAATGTCACATTTTTGTCATCTGTGTATGTTTCCATACAAGACGAAATTTGACTCTGCATTTAACCCAATCACCACCAGGTGGGGCAGTGGGCAGCAATAGAAAGCGCGCCGGGGAGCAATTGGGATGAGATGTGCTGCTCAAACACACCACAAGTTATGCCGTGACTGGGGTTCGAACCTGGGTCCTTCGGGTCCCAAGTCGGAAAGACTCCAGTTTGGAGAAATGGTTTCATTTGACCAGGATAAGAAACAGTTGTCCAGTCTGAGTGAAGACAAGACCCAAATGGGTCGCTGTCGTCTAAAGCTGGTCATTCACGTAGAACTCCGTGCAAGCACAAATGGCAGCAGCAGCTAGCGGTAGCACTTCCAGAGCTGCTTGGGGCACTCTCAGCAAGAACATTATCATATTTATGCTGGAATAACTACATAGCGTGCAATTATTCTTAATGTAAAGGTTTATAAAGCTGCGTTTGCATGAGCAGAGATGGAGGTTTGAGATTAGAGTTGTTTGAAGACGGCAATAATCCACTTGGGACTTGGTTCTGCCCGGACTAGCTGTTATCTTATTAATCCAGTGAGATGTAAACTGCTTCTCCAAAGAGATTTAGTTTCAGAAATGTTCTAAATTTCTCGTTGTGTTTTTCTACCAGATGTTGTAGCAGAAATATTAAGGGAACCAGGAAGACCCAGCTTGTTGATTTTTATTCATTTATAATAAACGTCAAGCAGAAATCCCAACAGCAGAGACAGATATCGATGGCAGAATTATGTTTGTGTTAAGATAATGCTCGTCAGAAAGTGTTGTCTGATCACGTTGGAGTTCAGATAGTATTACGACTCATTTATCTTCGGATTGGTCATTTGCTGACACGCCCACCGGATTGATTGACTGGTCACGTTGTGAAAAAATAAATAAACGCGAGCTGCCCAAAAAAAAAAGTTTCGTACGACTTTATTCTCATAATATTAAGACTTTATTCGACTTTGTTCTCGTAATTTTATGGCTTTTTATTTTTTTCTTCTTAGCGTGGCTGTAAAGTTTCATTGTAAGATACTGATCAACATCTGGAGCAAACTTGAGAAAATCTAAACAATAGCCTATAATTTAGTCAATTTAACAGAAATTGGGCTAAATTTTGGTGTGGTAGTAGCTGATAGTCATCCTATCTCATCATTTGTCAACACAAGATGATCTTAGCCTGAGAGCTGCCAGGTGATCTACATGAATCATAGATGGGGGATATGCTGGTGAAGATTCTCAGTCGTCCAGGACATGATAAAATCAGAAAAAGCGTTCAATACAAAAACAACTGGACTTTATTTGTTACAGAAAACGTTTCACCCTTCATCCAAAGGGCTTTCTCAATACATAGTTCCCATGTGACGTCACATCTGTGGGTTGTCCTGTTTGACCCTCCCACTTGTAGGTTTAGCTGCAGTTTGAGCGCATTCAAATGGATGTCCATTTTTCACGTTGTTTTTTTTGTTAATTTCTAATTAATTACAATGGTTACTTCGTGTTGTGTCAGTGGGTGTTCCAGTCGGGTAGACGTTTGGGCAACGCGCAGGTTTCACTCAATCAAAAAAAAAAGTAAACATGAAGGATTTATCTCATCGGAGGAGCTCACAGCTGCAGCTTGCAGCCCCAACTCTGCTTGGATCTGCTCTGAAGACATCTGCTTTTGGCCGGTAAACAAAATATTCTACATAAATCATTTTGTGAAACAATGTTAGAGTACAACTGTCTGTGTGTTAGAGCTGTTTTTTTTTTTCATTATTTAACGACACCGTCTTGCATGCTGTGGTTAGCTTAGCATCTCGCTAACGCAACAATGGCCTCCTCACGGTCCAAGCCGGTCCTCCGGACCGGCATGGAGACCACCCCAGTGGGGAAAGGAGGACTGGAGCCAAGTCGTGCGGGCGACGCGTCGGTCCCATGGGACGTGCCCCCGCAACCGCGATGGTTCCACGCCGTCTGACCTGAGCGAGGGACCCTCCGCTCCAGTGCTAACAACATGCTACGGTAACACTCAAAAGTGCTGGTTCTGGTCGTGTTCAGCTTGGTGTTTGTGCTGGCTGTGTGTTATTTTAGTTAAACCTTTATTTAGCTGGTTAGATATGATTGAGACAGTTTACACATCTTTTTTGGATTTAAAGCTGTGTTTAACTCCGACCACTGCCATTTTCTCTTGTTCCTTGGTGAAGCTGTGGTGGCTGTGTTTTTGTCCGTATAATTTGCTCTGGTTGTTCGTGTCTGCTTGTTCGCCATCTTTGCCTTTCTTCTGCCTACAGATATGGTGCGGACGGAGCTATTGCGCAATACTGGGGCGTGTCTGGGAACTATGTATTCAAAGAGCAGGCTGTGTGAGAGTGAAGTTATAACAGGCTGAGATGACACACACAAACCTATGTAAATTGAAAGCTGAGATAACACACACACATACCTGAGATAACACATAGGATTACATAGGATGTGTGTGTGTTATCTCAGTTTTCAATTTACATAGGTTTGTGTGTGTCATCTCAGCCTGTTATAACTTCACTCTCACACAGCCTGCTCTTTGAATTGAGAAAGCCCTTTGGATGAAGGGTGAAACATTTTCTGTTACAAATCAAGTCCCATTTGTTTTTGTATTGAACGCTTTTTCTGATCATAGATGGGGGAGCAGCCAGCACAACACCTGTATTCAAGCCTTCGGTTATAAAAGGGAAGTAGAGCAGGTGACTAAATTTAAATTCCTTGAAACGATAACAGCCAACAAGTTGACCTTTCAGCCCAACACTGACTGTATTTACAAACGGGCCAGACAACACCTCAGCATGTGTGGATCTGGTGACGCGTCTTGGTTGTGATCCTGAAACCGCTTCACCAGGTGCCACTCCCTGAACCGCAGGAAGAAAACTTTCAGGAATAATCTGCTGAATCCAAAACAGGTCGCGATGGGACGGTTCTTTTCTTCAGCTGGTCGTCCATCCGCGACGCCGTTCGCTTTCTGTCCGCCAGCAGCACGCACGTGCGCAAAAACGAGCGCTTCTGCTTACAAGCGTGATCGTCCCAACAAAAGGTCGACGTAGACGCTAGGGCTGGGCCATATCATAACGTTCACGATAATATCGGTAAAAATAGCTTGCCGTAATACGTCGGGGCGCCCCGCCCCCTTAACATCCGAGCGCTTCAAAAGACCAAACCGAGCTGCGCACCTCCCTCCACCTGTCGGTACTGGTGTAATGCTAGCTAAAATGCTAAAAACAAACAACTCGCGTCTCAGCTGTCTCCCACTGCTCTAAACTGCACAGGTACAGAGAGTTCGTTCCCCCCCGCGCTGCTCAGAGTGTGTGCGGGCTTCGTCTCTCCCTCCTCTAAACTGTCTGTACACACGCGCGGCTGCTCACACAGTCTGCTCAACAGATCTTAAGCTTCATTTTACAGTATTTAGTTGTTTTAGGAAACTACACCTGCACTTTAGTTTTTGTGGTGGTGGATTTTGTTGATCTATATTTTGTGCAGACTTTTTCAATCTAAATAACAGATCTTTTTTTTATATAGATATATATACTTGGAGACTGAATACTTTACTAAATAAGTAATTTCAGTAAATAAGTAATTTCAGTAAAATTACCCCTTGTTGTTTTTTAAAATTGTATACACTGTAATACTGCAAAGCAACATGTTAAGTTAATTATGTCAAATAAATAAATTTGATTTTTTTTGTTACATCATGAAATTTATCGTTATCGTGATAATACTCTGAAATATCACAATATAATTTTTCAGCCATATCGCCCACCCCTAGTAGACGCTAGAAACCAACGAGTGCGACTGCTGTGCAAACGTTTTAGTGTTTTTTTTTTATTTCCCCCCGACTCGAAATGAGAGAAGTTTGAGCTGCCCGCGAGCTTTAACGACACAAATCGGTTTGTTCGACCGTTTCATTAAAGTTCAGGAGCGTTTGCAGGACGTTCTGGGCCTGAAGTGACGCAACCGGACTGTGTGCACGGACGCCGTTTTTGCTTCATCACGGTTTTAAAATTCTTCTCGTCCCGTGTTTGTTTTCCGCCTCTGCCTTTCTCTTCGTCAGCTCGAGTTCCCACAGACTCAGCGTTCCTCCTCCAGCTCTGGTTTGAACCCAGCGGAGCTACAGGACGATGCAACACGCCCTCATGGACCTCCAGGAGGGGGATGACGTCAGCTCCTCCTCTGCCTCCTTTCTTCCCAACTCCACTCCTCCCTTAATGAGACTGCTGATGAGGGCGAGGAGGAGGAAGAGGGCGATGAAGCGGAGATCCCCCCTCCCCCCTTCTCCTGTCCCATTCCTCTCCTTCCTGTCCTCCTCGCCCACAGCTTCCTGCCGTCCTTCCCCCGAGCATCCTGACTCAGCTCTCCGCCTCCCTACCAGATTCTCTCCGTCAAATCAAAAGCATCATCTTTTGTCTTCTGTATCCGGCAGCGTTCACGCTCTGAGACAGGTTCACGTCTTTTTAGAAACGCAACGTCAGCAGAACGGAGAAGAGCGAGGGAACAAAGAGAGAAGGAAATTACGCAAAAATGAGAAACGTAATTACAAACAGACCCCGGCTTCGATAAAAACGTTCTTTTAACTTATTTTGTTATGAAAGAAAAGAAAAAAACTCTCCTGTGTGGTGCATGTGGTTGGCACATGGCTTTAAGAGTTTAAAGGCAAAGAAACAAAAAAGTTAAATACAAAACAGACGAGAGAAACTGCATTCCCTGCAAAAATAAAGTGAATGCCGATTGCTGAAAAACAGCTGACATTAGCTAAAAAACATGATGGATTTTAGCTGACAACAAAGAACAAGCCTAAATTCGCAGAATAAAGCAGAAAGAACAAATATTTGCTGAATTTGGTTTAAATAAGCAGAAATGAGCACAGAATTATTGTAATCAGCTAAAAAGAAAAGCTGGAATTAGAAAAAAAAATAGCTGAAAAGTAGCTGAAAAGGCAGAAACAAGCTTAAACTACCAGAAGGAAGTGGAAAGAGCTGAAATTAGATTTTAAAAAATGTGGAATTAGCTGAAAAAGCTAAACATAGCATTTTTTTTCTTCTTCTTTCGGCTTTTCCCTGCGTTAGGGGTCACCACAGCTATCTAGTCGCACGAAGATTTGGCAGTTGTTTTTACGCCGGATGCCCTTCCTGACACAACCACAGACCACCGAGCAACCACAGCCCTCTGTGTGGAGCAGAGAGCTGCTTTCTAGGGTGCCCGGGGGAGCAGATGGTGTGGGTTAAGGGCCTTGCTCAAGGGCCCAGAGTGGGGGCAGATGACATAGCATAACAGGAACATAGCATAGCATAAAACAGCTAAATAGTACCAAAAATAACTGCAACTAGCAGAAATAAGCTAAAAATGACCATAACAAGCTAAAATTACCATAAAGAAGGTAGTTAGGCTCAAAGTAGCAGAAATTACCACAAAAGACTTGAATTTGTCTGAAAACAGCCAAAATTGGCTAAAAATGCTAAAAGGTAGCTGAAACAAGCTTAAATTAGCAGAAGAAAGCAGAAAGAAGACAAGTTTTCCCAATTAGGTTGAAAGAAGAAGAAATGAGCACAAAAAAGTGGAAATTCTTTAAAAGAAAGAAAGAAAGAAAGAAATTACCCCCCCTCCCCCAAAAAAGCTGAAATGTAGCTAGAAAAGAAGAAAGAAGCTTGATTACCAGAAGGATGTGGAGAGCATATTTTAGTTGGATTAGGCTGAAAAAGTTGAAATGGGTGCAAAAAAAATGTGGAATTAGCTGAAAAAGCTAAAATTAGCATAAAACAGCTAAATAGTAGCTGAAATAGCAGAAAAAGATGAAACTTGTAGAAATAAGCTGAAATTAGCATAACAAGCTGAAATTAGCAGAAAGAAGTTAGAAGAAGCACAAAAATGTTGTAGTTGGTAGAAAGATCCTGAAAGGAGCACAAAACAGCTGAAAGTAGCTGAAAAAAGTTTAAATTAGCACAAAGAAGCTGAAGCAGAACAAAATGTGAAAGGAGCAGTAAAAGGTTGTAAACAGATATAAAGATTTGAAGGATGTAAAATGAGCTCAATTCATTTTCTATGAGAAAAAAAAGTCAGAAAAGGCTAAATATTTCAAAAAGCTAAAGTTGCACCAAAAGTCACGGACTGATTCGCTGGAATGCTCACTGATCACTTGTCAGCAAATTTCGGCTCGCAGAGTGAAGTTTCTTCCATCCAGTAATGTTAGGAAGAAGGGATTTTGCTGCACAGTCTAAATAGTAGCAAAGCACAAACATGTGTCACTCTAGCATGTCTTGAACCAGATCCTGGTCCAAATATACTGCCCCACAAAACTGGAACCAGGTGCTACACGTGGAGCGGTTCCACTTAACACAAGCCAACATCAAAACTGTGAAAATCCCTGAAAGTCGAGCGAACGGACGCAGCTGTAGTTTCAGATGTAGAGACTTTCCCTGTGTTTTAAACATGAAAACAATGTTGTTTTTTGAACAACATTAATAATCAGATGTAAAATCTGTATCCCACTGATTTTTGGCCATAAAATGCAAAGTTTCTAAAACATCTTGAAACGTTCTAGTAAAAAACTTAAAAAGTTTAGAAGTTTCCTCATACGAGTTGCATGGTGTCACTTTCATGTGCCTAAAAGTTTTATCGCGTTTGAAAAATGTTCTCTCAAAAAGTAGAGTAATCTCGGACATCCTGAACTCTTCAGTGTAAGAAATGGGAGACAACTTTAGGAAGGTTAGATGACATTCATTCAACCTTTATTCATACAGGGTCATCCCATTGAGCCTGGGGACTCCTTTACAGCAGAGACCTGAAATACAAAAGTAATTCACACAAATGGAGCTATTTGCAAGTACTGTATGTACAATAGTCAAAAGTACCAACTGAGTGGGACGGACTTAGGTATTATTTCCTTACTTACTGTACGTACTGTATTTAGGTCCTTCCTTCCTTAAGCTAGATTTATACTTGACGCGTCGCGCAGTGCGCCATGGTGTACGTGCCAAAAGTGACGCAACATCACCGTCCCCGCCCCTGCGCGTAGGTAGACCCCATGCGTCGTTTTGGCGCGTGTCGTGCACCTCCAATTTTTTTAAAACTCCGCAAGGCTAGTGCGCGCGCCGTTGACGATGGACGCTTTCGAAGCTGCTCTTGCTGAACGCATCTGGATGTATCGCCATTTATATTAACATGTCCAATTTGAAAATAAACAAACATTGCTAACTCACAGGGACAAATTCAGATTTTTAAGTGTTTTTTTCTCAAAATGTTCATGGATGCTAGTCCTACTGTAAAAAGTTATAAAAACTATTTTTATGATTTTATTTCTGATAATTCATTCAAATGATACATTTGTAAGGCATTTATCAATTATTTCTAGACAGCATGCAATTTTTGCACACATTAAAATCAAAACACTATCTCGATTTCGAGATTTCTTCTTCTACACCCTTTCTTGCAACATATGCACAGGTTTTAGAGAGTACTGCCACCTGCTGGTCCGTAAAAGAACAGCACTTTGCCATGCGCCGCCGTGCGTCAACTATAAACACAGCGGCGACACTGTAAACGCAGAAGCTGCACGGCTCAGTGCGCGCGCAGTCCGCGCGCTCCAGCCAGCAGACCAAAGCGCGAGTATAACTCGGCCTTTAGTTCCTTCCTTACACATTTCTTTCCTTCCTTCCGCATTTCCTTCCATCCTTCCTTACACATTTCCTTCCTTCTTTATGCGTTTCCTTCCTCCATTACATATGTCCTTCCTTCCTTCCTTATGTATTTCCTTCCTTCATTCCTTACACATTTCCTTCCTTTCTTACGTACTTCCTTTCTTAGTACTTCCTTCCTTCATTACGTATTTCCTTCCTTCCTTCCTTATGTAGCATTTCCTTCCTTCATTCCTTAAACATTTCCTTCCTTCTTTACACATTTCCTTCCTTCCTTCTTTCCTTCCTTCCACATTTCCATCCTTCCTTACGTATTTCCTTCCTTCCTTCCTTACGTATTTCTTTCCTTCCTTACGTATTTCCTTCCTTCATTCCTTACACATTTCCTTCCTTACATATTTCCTTCCTTCCTTCCGTATTTCCTTACTTTCTTCCTTACGTATTTTCTTCCTTTCTTCCTTACAGATTTCTTTACTTCCTTTCTTCCTTACGAATTTCTTTACTTCCTTTCATATTTCTTTACTTCCTTTCATATTTCTTTAATTCCTTTCATATTTCCTTCCTTCCTTCCTTCCATATTTCCTTCCTTCCTTCCTTTTCCTTCCTTCCTTCCTTCCTTGTTAAACCAGTCACTCTCTCATTCAAACCTAGGTCCAATTTAGAGTTACAAACCAGCCTGACATGCATTTTTTTGGTCTGCGGGAGGAAACCGGAGTACCCGGAAAAAACCCAAACATGCACAAAGAGAACATGCAAACTCCACCCAGAAAGCCCCCTGGCCATGATTTGATCTGGTGACCTTCTCACTGACAGGCAACAGCTCTACAACTGAGCCACCGGGCCGCCCGAGTGGGATTTCAATTTTAAAAAATAAATAAATACTGCCTTGCAATTTTGTATTTCCAACTAGTCTCTGATCACTGGAGTTCAGAGAGATATAAGCTGAACTAGAAAACTGTTTTGAAGCAAATCATCTCAAATTATAAGAACTGAGTGGTCCACTATGGTCCAAAAGTGCTCAAAGTGACCGTCGCACTTGACAGACAGTGCAGGCTTCAACGAGTATTTTAAAGAAAGACTGTGTGCGATATGTCACTACTTTGAGCCAAGTTGGGGGTTAGCCTCAGCTACTAAGGTCGTTTTCACACTGATAGTCCGGTAGACTCAGTTCGATTGGGGACCAATATTCAAAACATTTGTTTACATTTTCAGCTAGTGCGGTTCGTATTCACACTGCACAGAGTCAATCGAGCCAAACTGTCCCCCCCTCGCCTGTGGTGGCGCTGCACCAAGAACTACTGAAGAAAACGACAGGGCTGGTGTGAATGCACCCTAACAAGACAAATTTTGGCTTGATGAAATTCACTGAATCAAAGCAGTTTTCATGTTGGGCTGTGGTGGCCATCTTGAATCAGTACTCCAAAAATTAATCAGTTGTGGCACTTGAAGCAGTCTTCAGTTTCAAAACGACTCTGCAACGGTCTCAGGTCAATTACAGTATTTGTAGTAAACATCTGGGCAGACATGCTTGCTAACCCCAAGAGGGCTGAGTTTGGGCTTGTTAAGAGTGGGAACTGTTTGCAACCTGTTTGTCGACCGAAACATCCCACAGGGAGACAGATAAAAAAAGATGCAATGGAACCAATTTATCAGTCCCCTGACAGCTCATCACTCTTTGTCCAGCTGTGAAGGGCTGGTTGAAAAACAGTTAAATATTTTGTCTCAGAAAGTCGTGCACAGACAACTTCATTTAGAATACGCTCTTCATTTCAATGCAAGAACACAATGAGAAGCTTGGAGCAGTGGTAACGTGTGGATACGTACATTCAGAAGAAGCTCTTTATTGGGAATAGTCTGGTGCTTCACAGACAAGTTTAAGTCACTTTTTAAAAAAACATACGAGGTTGACTGAAGGGAAGCTGTTCCAAATATTAACGTTGCACACAAAAACTCCTGTACAGTACATACAAAAATCATTCATTCTCAGGAGGCAAAAACAAAACAAACCCATCAAAGATAGAAACGTTAAGCGTGGTCGAACCCAAAGTTGTGTTCATTGTTAGAAAAACCTCACTGCAAAATAAAAAGACCTCTGAAGACAGCGGTGACGGATGAGGGCCGGATCTTTTTCTATGATAAAGAAAATAAAAAAAACATTTCACAGCACCCAACCAATGGAAGACAACTCTCCAGGAGGCCGGCTCATCATTATCCAAGAAACACAAAGAAAAGCAGGTACACCACAAGGTGCAAACTTTCTACAAAGCTCCATAAGAGATGGCAGACTTTGTGGTACTGGAGCTGAAACCTATGAAGCTTCCATCAAAAAATAACGAAAGGCTCGCATCCGGTGATTTATTCAACATGCGTATAGCTTTTTTATTTTTTAAAGGAATGACAGTAAAATTACAAAATGAGCAGCCATTAGGTCGAGCTGCATGGGAACACGATTACGAACAGATGCATGAACCACTGCCCATGCACCATTATCGGCTACGTGTGAAGTTTTATAACGGGATCCGTTTTAGCAGTCAACAAAGTGGTTCGTCCACAGCGTTGTTTACCAAACTTCCCAGCATGCAGTGCAGTACAGCTTTAAAATCTTTCAAATATTTAAAACTTCAATTATCCTAAAGCAATAAAGGACAGAGCAGAAAGTGCACATCAGATGTGTCGGGCATCTAATGAACATACGGCAGGTCACCTCAGAAAAAAACAAGCATATCTGAAATGACAGCTCCATCTTTAATCAAACCCTATATTAGCCACATCCTCTTATCTTCATTCAACCTTTATTTTTACAGGTTAGTCTCATTGAGTCACGAGGACTTGTTTTCAAGAGAGACCTGTTTTAGACAAACCATAGATAAGGTACACAATAATAAACGGCCATAAAATGCATATAAAATGAAACGTAAATAGAAAAAGAGATATAAAACAAAATAAAATCAAGCTACATTATAAAACAAGGTAAAATACTAAAAACAGGAACATGTCTGCCTTGATTTTTGCATTGAACTAAACAGTTGTTTAAAATCCCTGAGAGGTCAAAGTGGACAACGTCAAGTCTTTTTGCAAGGTTCAGGTCAGTTCTCTCCTGTTTGATGATTTTCTTGCCTCTTTTGTTTCCATAGTGAACACTGCCCTGAATAGTAAGGCAGTTTGGGACAGTCTTGCCAGTTGTTAAAAACAGGTGAGTTATAGGTGACATGATATGTTATAGGTGACATGATATGTTATAGCTGACATGATATGTTATAGGTGACATGATATGTTATAGGTGACATGATATGTTATAGCTGAAATGATATGTTATAGCTGACATGATATGTTATAGGTGACATGATATGTTATAGCTGACATGATATGTTATAGCTGACATGATATGTTATAGCTGACATGATATGTTATAGGTGACATGATATGTTATAGGTGACATGATATGTTATAGGTGACATGATATGTTATAGGTGACATGATATGTTATAGGTGACATGATATGTTATAGGTGACATGATATGTTATAGCTGACATGATATGTTATAGGTGACATGATATGTTATAGCTGACATGATATGTTATAGCTGACATGATATGTTATAGCTGACATGATATGTTATAGGTGACATGATATGTTATAGCTGACATGATATGTTATAGCTGACATGATATGTTATAGCTGACATGATATGTTATAGCTGACATGATATGTTATAGCTGACATGATATGTTATAGGTGACATGATATGTTATAGGTGACATGATATGTTATAGGTGACATGATATGTTATAGGTGACATGATATGTTATAGGTGACATGATATGTTATAGGTGACATGATATGTTATAGGTGACATGATATGTTATAGGTGACATGATATGTTATAGGTGACATGATATGTTATAGCTGACATGATATGTTATAGGTGACATGATATGTTATAGCTGACATGATATGTTATAGGTGACATGATATGTTATAGCTGACATGATATGTTATAGGTGACATGATATGTTATAGCTGACATGATATGTTATAGGTGACATGATATGTTATAGCTGACATGATATGTTATAGCTGACATGATATGTTATAGCTGACATGATATGTTATAGGTGACATGATATGTTATAGGTGACATGATATGTTATAGCTGAAATGATATGTTATAGGTGACATGATATGTTATAGCTGACATGATATGTTATAGCTGACATGATATGTTATAGCTGACATGATATGTTATAGGTGACATGATATGTTATAGCTGACATGATATGTTATAGCTGACATGATATGTTATAGCTGACATGATATGTTATAGGTGACATGATATGTTATAGGTGACATGATATGTTATAGCTGACATGATATGTTATAGGTGACATGATATGTTATAGGTGACATGATATGTTATAGCTGACATGATATGTTATAGGTGACATGATATGTTATAGCTGACATGATATGTTATAGGTGACATGATATGTTATAGCTGACATGATATGTTATAGCTGACATGATATGTTATAGCTGACATGATATGTTATAGGTGACATGATATGTTATAGGTGACATGATATGTTATAGCTGACATGATATGTTATAGGTGACATGATATGTTATAGCTGACATGATATGTTATAGCTGACATGATATGTTATAGCTGACATGATATGTTATAGCTGACATGATATGTTATAGCTGACATGATATGTTATAGGTGACATGATATGTTATAGGTGACATGATATGTTATAGGTGACATATGTTATAGGTGACATGAGTTATAGGTGACATGATATGTTATAGGTGACATGATATGTTATAGGTGACATGATATGTTATAGGTGACATGATATGTTATAGCTGACATGATATGTTATAGCTGACATGATATGTTATAGCTGACATGATATGTTATAGGTGACATGATATGTTATAGGTGACATATGTTATACGTGACATGAGTTATAGGTGACATGATATGTTATAGGTGACATATGTTATAGGTGACATGATATGTTATGGTACAGAAAACCAACCCACACAGACCAGTATCTTCTGTTTGACTCTCACCATCCACTGGAACACAAACTTTCTGTCATAAGAACCTTACAGCATCGGGCAGAACACATCCCCACAAGGACAGAAGGGAAGGAAAAGGAACAGAAACACATCAACAAATCGCTGCAAACATGTGGATATCCCAACTGGGCTTTTGTCAAGTCAGCGAGGAAATCTGCTAAACACAATAATCAACAGAAAAATGCTAACAGACGGAAAAACATTGTCATTCCTTATGTTGCTGGAGTCTCAGAGAATTTCAGAAGGATTTTCAACAAACACAACATCCCAGTACATTTCAAACCCAGCAGAACTCTCAGACAGAGGCTGGTCCACCCTAAGGACAGAACCCCCACACACAAACAGAGTGGTGTGGTGTATGCAGTCCAGTGCAGCGAGGTCTGCTCAGACCGTTACATTGGAGAAACGAAGCAGCCTCTTCACAGACGAATGTCCCAACACAGGAGAGCCACCACCTCTGGACAAAACTCCGCTGTTCACCTCCACCTCACGGACAAGGGACACTCATTTGAGGATGAAAATGTGCAAATTTTGGACCGAGAGCACAGATGGTTTGAGAGAGGTGTGAAGGAAGCTTTGTATGTTAAGAGAGAAAAACCTTCTCTTAACAGAGGAGGAGGTCTGAGATTTCAACTTTCCAAGACTTACAACTCAGTTTTGGGGCTGATTCACAAACGTTTTACATCGGATGGGAGCAGAGGTGTCTTGTCTGTGAATTAGACTAGCAAAGTTTGTTGAGAAACCTCTGTTGTTGGGCTGTGAGGTGTTTTTTGTCAATTTACATACAGTTGTTGTGTCTGCTGTCAGAGACTTCAAGGGAACTCCCTACTGTTAAGGTGTGATCTGTCAATTTACATGTATGTGTTACCTCAGCTTGCAATTTACATATGATGGTGCGTGACTCCTGTTATAAATCCACACGCACACACAGTCTGGTTCATTGAATTGATAAAGCTTTTCGGATGAGAAGCGAAACGTCTTCTGTTACAAATAAAGTCCAGTTGATCTTGAATTGAACGCCTTTTTGATTTATCATGTCCTGGACGACTGAGAATCTTCACCAGCATGATATGTTATAGGTAATATGTTATAGCTCATATATGTTATAGGTGACATGATATGTTATAGGTGACATGATATGTTATAGGTGACATGATATGTTATAGGTGACATGATATGTTATAGGTGACATGATATGTTATAGGTGACATGATATGTTATAGGTGACATGATATGTTATAGGTGACATGATATGTTATAGGTAACATGATATGTTATAGGTAACATGATATGTTATAGGTAACATGATATGTTATAGGTAACATGATATGTTATAGGTAACATGATATGTTATAGGTAACATGATATGCTATAGGTAATATAATGTTATAGGTAACATAATATAATATGTTGTATAATATGTAATTTCAGCTTGTTACACTCCTTTAAGCTAATTTCTGCAAGTTTCAGCTTTTTCTGCTATTTCACTACTAGTTAGCTGTTTTTGTTGTTGTTGCTAATTTTAGCTTTTTCAACTAATTCAACCATTTCAACTTCAGTATTTCCCTTAGATAACTTGCCAGGGGGGAGGTGCTCATCTTGTCTATGGGTTTTGTCGGGGTGGGGTGGGGGGATGAACGGAGACACGTCCTGAGCTGTGCAGCGCGCTGTTTTTACCGACTGATTAAGAGGAGGTTGGCGGGACAGAGACACAGCCGTGCGCTGTTTGCACCGACAGTTTTACAGTTTGAGAGCAGGGACGGGGGAGTTGCGCGCTGTCTGTACCAACAGTTTTTACCTACT
>JBBPBX010013273.1:0-14629 GCA_038048925.1 Garcialebias charrua | reverse complement strand
TTAGCTAGCGCACCTGTATTGCGAGCTGCTAGTTTAGCATTACGTCAGTGCCAACAGGTGGTGTGGGGTGGGGGGCTCGGTAGGTGGGGTGCTCGGTTCTGTTGATGGGGCGGGGCATCCCGCTCGTACAATGGTAGGGAAATCACATAACATCTTTCAGCCTAATTCAGCAAAACTGTGCTCTCTACACTTTATTCTGCTAATTTAAGCTCCTTTCTGCTTTTTTAGCTACTTTTCAGCTGTTTTTTTTTGTTGCTAATTTCATATTTTTACAGATAATATCCACTTTTACGTGCTTATTCACGCTTCTTTCATCCTAATTGGGCAAACGTGTTCTTTCTGATTTCTTCTGCTACTTCAAGCTTGTTTTACCTTTTCAGCTACCTTCTTAGCATTTTTTTTAGCCAATTGAAGCCATTTCCTGATCAATTCAAGTTTTTGGTGCAAATTTCAGCTTCTTCCAGCCTAATTAACTTCTTTGTGCTGATTTCAGCTTGTTATGATCCTTTCAGCTTATTTCGGCAAATTTCAATTCTTTAAGCTATTTAGCTCTTTTTTGGGTCATTTTAGCTTTTTCAGCTAATTCCAGATGTTTTACAATAATTTTAACTTTTTCCAACCTAATTCAGCAAAATGTGCTCTCTCCACTTTCTACTGGTAACTTGAGCTTGTTTTTGCTGTTGTAGCTACTTTTCAACAGTTTGTTTGCTAATTTCATATTTTTACAGATAATATCCACTTTTACGTGCTTATTCACGCTTCTTTCATCCTAATTGGGCAAACGTGTTCTTTCTGATTTCTTCTGCTACTTCAAGCTTGTTTTACCTTTTCAGCTACCTTCTTAGCATTTTTTTTAGCCAATTGAAGCCATTTCCTGATCAATTCAAGTTTTTGGTGCAAATTTCAGCTTCTTCCAGCCTAATTAACTTCTTTGTGCTGATTTCAGCTTGTTATGATCCTTTCAGCTTATTTCGGCAAATTTCAATTCTTTAAGCTATTTAGCTCTTTTTTGGGTCATTTTAGCTTTTTCAGCTAATTCCAGATGTTTTACAATAATTTTAACTTTTTCCAACCTAATTCAGCAAAATGTGCTCTCTCCACTTCCTACTGGTAACTTGAGCTTGTTTTTGCTGTTGTAGCTACTTTTCAGTAGTTTTTTGTTTGCTAATTTCAGCTTTTTACAGATAATATCCACTTTTACGTGCTTATTCACGCTTCTTTCATCCTAATTGGGCAAACATGTTCTTTCTGATTTCTTCTGCTACTTCAAGCCTGTTCTACCTTTTCAGCTACCTTCTTAGAATTTTTTTAGCTAATTTAAGCCATTTCTTGATCAATTCATGTTTTTTGTGCAAATTTCAGCTTCTTCCAGCCTAATTAACTTCTTTGTGCTGATTTCAGCTTGTTATGATCCTTTCAGCTTATTTCGGCAAATTTCAATTCTTTAAGCTATTTAGCTCTTTTTTGGGTCATTTTAGCTTTTTCAGCTAATTCCAGATGTTTTACAATAATTTTAACTTTTTTCAACCTAATTCAGCAAAATGTGCTCTCTCCACTTCCTACTGGTAACTTGAGCTTGTTATTGCTGTTTTAGCTACTTTTAGCTGTTTTTTTGTTTGCTAATTTCAGCTTTTTTTCTGCTAGTTTCAACCTTTTCCTTGTCTTTCAGCTACTATTTTAACTCTTGATTTTCATTTTAGTTTGTACAGTTATTCCACTTTTTTAAAGCTCATTTAAATTCATTCCATTTCCTTTTGGTAGTTTAAGCTTCTTCTTTTTTTTTTCAGCTACTTTTTAGCTATGATCTGCTAATTTCAGCTTTTTTCCCCACTAAATTTATATTTTTGTGCTTATTTCTGCTTACAAAATTCAGCAAAAATTTGTTCTTTCTGCTTTCTTCTGCAAATTTAAACTTGTTCTTCCATTTCAGCTAAATTTCAGCACATTTTAGCTAATTTCAGCTGTTTTTAAGCAAATTCTTCTACAATAAGTTTATGTTCGCTTTAAAAGCCTTTTCATTTCACCTTTAATGCTTATTTCTTGAAAGCGTCACGAGCCCAAACAACTTGTGATCTAGTTTACATCTCCAATCGTTTTCACGTTGAGCACGGCTGCACGCCTGTTTCCACGTGTGCTCATGCGTGTAATTGATCTAATTCACGACCAGCTGTAAACGTATGTAACGAAGCTGCAGCAGCTATAAAAACCCAGGTGTGGAGGACTTTGCTCGGTCCTCTGAGACTGCAGTCCTACAGGAAACGAGTCTTTGTCCCTGAGCGGCGGATCAAAACAGAGTGAGACGAGCGACGGGGAGGGGGTGTAATAAAAAAGTGTGTGAGCGTGTGAAAATGAAACGGCGCTGGAGTTAAGCTAGTGTGTGTAAACATCTGCAGAGGTGACGAGCGCGAGTAACAAATAAAGGGTCTCGGCTGAGCAGGTCAGGAGTAAATGGTGAATCCTAAAACTGAAAACCAGAAAGTTCCTGGAGAAACTTTGACAGGGATTGCCCCGCGGCGGCCATTTTTTAAATTTTGATTTGACGGTAACTATGTGCTGGGGTTCACTCTCAACTACCACCTCACCACATTTCAGCTGAATATGGCTATAAAATCAATGAGTTACAAAATGTAACTCATCATTATTTAATTTAAGCTGCGGCAGCCATCTTGGATTCAGTATGTGATGGGGAATGTTCTCAGCTATAAACAAGCCAAACTTCAGCTCTGTTTGTGTAAAAAATAGCCGAGTTGAATCCAGTTAAATGTAGCTTTGGTGGCCAACTTGAGTTATTTGAATTCTGTATTTAATGGGAACTGCTCTCAGCTATCACCACACCAAACTTCAGCTGGATAGCACTAAAAACAGCTGAGTTTTCATATTTTTCCCCTTTTCGCTAAAGCGGCCATCTTGGATTTTAAATTCGCATTAGGAATGTAGAACAACTCGCGCTCTGCTACGACAGTTTCAGCGCAATATCTCAAAGAATGACTGAGTTAGAGTCAATTTTGTGGTTTTTGAGGTAGCTGTGGCAGCCATCTTGAACCAAAATGGCTCCAAAAGTTCATCAGTTTGTTCAGAGACCTCTTCACTCTAAGTCACGTGACATCACTGTGGCAGTTAGAGGCTGTGAAGAGTTCGGTCATTGCTTTTCAACAAGAAACAAAAAATGGCGTCTTTGTTTGCAAATTACGTCACCATGGTAACGTGAAACACCACTACAGCTAAAGTGTTAGCATGCATGACGGTGCCGAGCCGGCTGTTTTGATAACAGTGCATTTCGGGCCACGTTAAAGTTGAAGGAAGAGCAAGACCCTGGTCAGGTGGAGAATAGTAGGTGGTTGTCCCCAATACAGTAAATAAACAAATATATATATATATAAACAAACAAATAAATAAATAAAAGGTTGTGAAGCATGGCGGTGGAGCGGTGATGACTTTGGCTCGTCTTGCAGCCGCAGAACCTGGTACAGTCACCGAGTAGATCGTAAACTCATCTGTACAACTCAAAGGATTTTAGAGTAAAACGTGAGGCAGGTTGCCAGATAAAGCTTGGACTAAAAGAGACAACGACACAAAACACGGCAGCAAATCTACAACGGGACGGCTCAAAAAGAACAAGAAGCTGCAATGGTCCAGACCTCAGCCTGACCGCAACGCTGAGGTTGGACCTTCACAAAGCTGAGCCGAAACTAATTTCTCCAAAACGCGATGAGATGAAACGACGATGCAAATAGGAGTGGGCCCAAAATTCCTCCACAGCCACGTGAGAAACTGATAAAGTCAAACACCTTCAGGTCGTGAGCGCTGAAGCTCGACAGGTTCCTGGGGTTTTGGACACCTGAGGTTGAATCCTTTTAGAAGCACCTCGTCTTCAGTGAGAAACTCGGACAAAAGATCAGCGTGCACACGAGCCGAAAGAGTCGAGCTGTGACATCATCACCTCGTTCGTCACAGTCAGGACGGAGACGAGATAAACGGTCAGGAGGTCTTACCTGAGCAGGTGTGTGCTTGTTGCTGTCGCCCTGCAAAAAAATAATAATAGTAACGTGAACAAGTCTGATATGGATTAGACCAATTTTGGTGACAATTGAGGGAAAACTAATTAAATTAAATCATGATCTACAGAAACAATTTCTAAATGTTTATGAAGCATTCACTCTATTTTTCTTTCTTATGTTTTTCTGCATCTTTCTCGTTCCGCAGTTTTCAATCTATTTCAACAAATCATAAATCGAAACGTTCAGCACGTTCAGGACAGTCCTGCAATGACTTTTGGTATTGGTGCAACTTTAGCTTTTTGAAATATTTAGCCTTTTCTGACACTTTTCTCTCATAGAAAATGAACTGAGCTCATTTTACATCCTTCAGATCTTTAAATCTGTTACTGTTAAACCTTTTACAGCTCCTTTCGCATTTTGTTCTGCTTCAACTTCTTTCAGCTTCCAAAGTTAACTTTTTTTTCAGCTACTTTCAGATAATTTCAGCTGTTTTTTTTTTCTTTTCATCTGTTTTGTGTTCCATTTAGATTATTTCTGCTAGCTTCATTTTTGTGCTTCCTCCAACGTCTTTCTGCTAATTTCAGCTTGTTATGCTTCTTTCATCTTATTTCTGCCAGTTTCAGCTTTTTCTGCTAATACAGTACTGCTATTTAGCTGTTTTATGCTAATTTTAGCTTTTGTTAAATATATTTCCACATTTTTGCCCTCATTTCAACTGTTTTCAACCCAATTCAGCAAATACATGCTCTCTCTACTTTGTTCTGGCTATTTAAGCTCCTTTCTGTTATTTAGCTACTTTTCAGCTGTTTTGTTTCTTCTTCCAAATTTCAGCTTTTTTTCAGATAATTTTCATTTTTTGCTGATTTCTGCTTCTTTCAGCCAAATTGGACAAACATGTTATTTCTGCTTTCTTATGCTAGTTTAAGCTTGTGCTAAAATTTCAACTACCGGTACCCTTTTTGCATTTTTAGCTACTTTCAGCTGTTTTGTGCTCCTTTCAGATTCTTACTGCTAATTACAACATTTTTGTGCTTCCTATAACTTATGTCAGAGTCAGAGTCAGAGAGAATTTATTGTCATTTGCACCGCATGTAGTACATGTGTTGAAAACGAGATTATGTACACAGGGTCCCAGTTACATCCAACAACAAATGCAAGAGAAAAACAATAATAACATCTAGGATTAACTAAGAGAGACATCACATCAGCTAGTAATACACTAAGCCCTAATGTAGTAGAAAAACATCATTATAAACAGCAGCACGAACATGAGCAGATGGTCACAGATGAACGCAGCAACAAGAAACAGATCAGTACAGTACAGTATGATGTGACATTTTGCAGTGTTTATTCTTATTATTTATTTATTCATGAGTCTGACAGCCTCAGGGTAGAAGCTGTTTCTCAGTCTAGTGGTTCTACATTTGATGCTCCTCAACCTCCGTCCCGAGGGGAGTGGTGCAAAGAGTGAGTGTGCTGGGTGAGTGAGGTCTTTCATGATGCAGGTGGCTCTTTTTCTGCATCTGGAGGTGTAAATGTCTGTGATGGTGGGGAGACTGACTCCCACAGACTTCTGTGCAGCCTTCACCACTCTCTGTAGAGCTTTTCTCTCTGCAACTGTGCAGCCTCCATGCCACACGTTGATGCTGGAGCACAGGACGCTCTCCACTGCACACCTGTAGAACGAGGTGAGGACTGGGCTTCTCAGACCGGCTCGTCTCAGCCGTCTGAGGAAGTAGAGTCTTTGATGTCCTTTCTTGATCAGGCTGGTGGTGTTATTGCTCCAGCTGAGGTTATCATTCAAGTGTACACCCAGGTATTTGTAGCTGGAGACCACCTCCACCGCAGATCCACCTATATACAGTGGGGTGTGGGTGTGTTTGTTCCTTCTGAAGTCCACAATCATCTCCTTTGTCTTCTTCACATTCATGTGAAGGTTGTTCTCTTTGCACCAGCTCTCCAGGTGTTCCACCTCCTGTCTGTAGCTGGATTCATCATTGTTTGTGATGCATCCCACCACCGCTGTATCATCTGCAAACTTAACAATATGACAGCCTGGATGTGTGGCTGTACAATCATATGTGAGCAGAGTGAACAGAAGAGGGCTCAGCACACATCCTTGAGGAGAGCCAGTGCTGAGGGTGATGGTGGAGGAGGAGAAGTTGTGGATCTTCACGGACTGTGGTCTGTTTGTTAAGAAGTCTAGTACCCAGTTACAAATAGAGGGGCTTAGTCCAAGTGTGGATAGTTTGTCTATCAGAGTTTGGGGGATCATGGTGTTGAAGGCAGATGTGAAGTCCACAAAGAGCAGACGCACGTATGAGTCCTTCTGATCCAGGTGGGTGAGAGCAGTGTGGACCACGGAGGAGATGGCGTCCTCTGTTGATCGGTTCTCACGATATGCATATTGATGAGGGTCCTCATTGATGTTGACGGCTGTCTTGATGTGTTATGTCTGCTCCTTTCAGCTTATTTCTGCCAGTTTCAGCTCTTTCTGCTATTTAGCTGTTTTATGCTAATTTTAGCTTTTTTTATATTTCCACATTTTTGCACTCATTTCAACTTTTCTCACCCCAATTCAGTAAATACATGCTCTCTCTACGTTGTTCAAGCAATTTAAGCTCCTTTCAGCTCCCTTTGCTATTTCAGCTACTTTTCAGCTGTGGTTTTGTTGTTGTTGCTAATTTCAGTCTTTTTTGTTGTTGTTGATAATTTTAACTATTTTGAGCTAATTTCCGCTTCTTTCAGCCTAATTGGGCAAACGTGTTAATTCTGCTTTATGTTAATTTAAGCATATTCTAAAATTCCAGTTACAGTAACTGTTTAGCATTTTTAGATAATTTCAGCCGTTTTTAGACAAATTCAAGTTTTTTGTGGTAACATCTGCGACTTTCAGCCTAATTAACGTCTTTCTACTAATTTCAGCTCGTTATGCTCCTTTCAGCACATTTCTGCTAGTTTTAGTTATTTCAGCTACTATTTTTGTTTTATGCCATTTTTAGCCTTTTCAGCTAATTCCACATTTTTTAGCTCATTTCGGCTCTTGACTTCTTTCTGGTGCTTAAAGTTTTTTCTGCCTTTTAAGCTACTTTTTAGCTATTTTTGCTAATTTCAGCCTTTTTTAAACCTAATTTCATAATTTTTGTGCTCATTTAAATTAATTCAGCAAATGTGTTCTTTCTGCTCTTATCTGCCAACTTAAGCTTGTTCTTGCTTTTCAGTTACATTTCAGCATGTGTTTCAGCTTATTTCCGCTGTTTTTCAGCAAGTTCTTCAGTAATAAGCATTCACACTGCATTTTCACAGGAAATGCAGTTTCTCTCATTTTTAAGTAAAAAAAATGAGTTTTCAGTAAATCCAGTTGAAAACAAAGTACATAGAACAACAAATCTTACCATCTTTAAATGACGACAGCATATTCTTTGTGCATCGTGTCTGAGTGTGAGCATTTTCCCATCAGTCTTTGTCTTCAGTCAGGTGCTGGTGGCTCCTCAAACTCAGCACAGCGATCTCTGGCCATGTTTCTTACTCTTTTTCTGCTAACACAAAATACAAACATGAACCTGTTTGATGATGCAGACAATTATAAGATAACAGCCGACCAGAGTACTTTGTAAAAGTATCAGCATGTGCATCTGCAGCGCCATTTAGGAGAAAGAAGTTGGATAATACTGCAAACACCGTCTGCCACTTCTTTCACAATTCACATTTCAAAAGTCCAGGCTCAATTATCAGACTTGTCTGTTGATTTTATAAATAAGATATATGAAATCATACAAGATCTTTTTGGATTTCTAAAATCTAACACATCTGTTGTATTCTGAACACGTTTTATTTTAAACAGCACATCAGACGAGTTCAGATTTAGATGCAAAAAGTTGTCCCAGTTTTCCATATTTATCCAGAACTGAAATGCATTTAAGAATCTAAATATTTACCCAAAAGAAACTCTGTGGGTGTGTAGAGCTGAGCGCATGCTCAGGGTTCAGTGGGTTCAGTCAAGCTGTTGTTTTTAAAATGTAAACACAGAGAAAGGTTGGCGTGTGAGCGCGTGTTGCACTCTGGAGGCCAACAAGTTTCATTGCAGCTGAAACTGAGAAATCAAAGTAAGTGTTGAAGTTTTGCTTTGCACCGTCAGGAAGATCAAGCAGCTTTTGTACAACTACAGTATAGTTCTAATTTATGCCTCGAGCTTTTAGATAGATAGAAAACTATGACTAATGTAATTCTGCAAACTTTCCTTTTATGTATTTTCTGTGATGACTGCACTTATTCCAATCCACTAGCTGACACCTTTTAAAAAAAAATTTTTTTTAAAGGTGTGAAAATCACAAATTTAATGGTGAGAGCCAAGTTTGCAGCTTGTGATAATCCTAACTTTTGAACATTTCATAGCAATCTCTAAAAATATGCAGAAATTGTGCCAATTTTTGTGAGGGATTTTTCATTTCCAACATTTTATGGAACATTATTGCAGAGTTTTGAATTTCTAATTGGATTTTTGCTGCATTTTTACTACGACACATGGTCTTTTAATCATTTACGAGTTATTCTGAAACTCTTTCAATTGAAACAATTTGGAAAATTAAAAGGACTTCCTAGTTTACAAGTTAAAAAAACACTTAATTTTAAATTTAGGGCAGAATCACAATTTATATCATTACTTATATGTTTCTGGCAGAAAAAATATATACATGCAGCCACTGTGGCTTGATGTAAAATGGATTATTTAATTTAATTAAAATAAGCACATATAATGCAAACTTCTGCATCATAATGTATAAAAATCTCTACAAACGCTGTTTGTTGTGCACAATTAATTTTGATTGTTTTGCAGCTGAGCAGTTTTTTTTTTTGCGAAATGCATTCTGGGACAACAACACTAAATTTAAAATATTACATTCCAGACTGAAATAAAAATCTGTAAGTTGGCATTTTTTTTTTAAAGATTCTGATCGAACACGACCTAAATAATATAAAATAATATTTTAAATTGCTGAGTTTAGTAGAAATTAGACTCGACCTGAACCGGATGTGACGCATGTTAGCTACACGGGGCGGGGTTGAGTTAATAAAATTAATAAAAATTAACCTAGTCTTCTAGAAACGTCTGAAAACTATGCACATAGAAGAAAATTAAACCAACAAACAAAAATAAATAAATAAATATCCATGCTAAATATATATGCTAAAAAAAAAACAGCTTTCAGGGACAATCAACAAGCTAGTAGATGCGCTCCTTTCTCTGTCGCCGGCGCAAAAGGTGGCTAAAAGTGCTGAGGTCGTTTAGGGATGAACATTTAGGAGCATAACAAAGAAAAATTACCTCAAAACAGAGGTAATTTCACAAAATATTCAGCGTTTCGTTAACATACAGTATTTAAAGCTACACCACCGTCGCTCGGCTTTAAAACAATCCCGTTAGCTAAACACATTAGCCGCTCGGTGCATAACTCTAGTGCGCATGCGCGTCATGTAAAACTTTAAGCTAATGTCCCCATCTAGCGGAGCAGAGACGAATTACAAGCAGATCAGCGTGAAGAGGGGTGGACACACAAAAATAAAGAGCGCATGCGCCTCAATGAAATGTAAGTTTTTAAGCTAATGTCGCCATCTAGCGGAGCAGAGACGAACTACAAGCAGATCAGCGTGAAGAGGGGCGTAGACACAAAAATAAAATCCAGGGAAGAAAAATTCAAACGCTCTTCCTGGAAATAGTAAAGAACCCGCCACAACTTCACCACATGACATTTCAGAAAGAAACTGCGACACTCCCTCTCATCTTTACGTCCAAACAACCGCATTTTACACACGAACGACGCAAACGCACCGCTGGGAGCTCCCAACGCCACTCATCGTAGTTTTAATTTCGTGCTTCGACACAAACCAGATTGCGACATCACCGAGTCCTTCCCGTAAACTATTCCCCCTCATCTCCGTGTGACATCACCAACTCCAGTTTCGGGATGAATTTATGGAGACAAATCGCAATAAAAACCTCCGTAGAGCTAAAAAGTTGACCACGCAAAGTTAAATCACTCCGAAAATGATCATATATTTACTTTCAAATCTCATAAAAACGGGTTGTAAGGACTAAATCACGTGTGATATAACACCCTTTATTCATCTAGTTTTGTGCTTTTTTAATTTTTTTGCAGGATTATCCACAGGAATAAACTTAAAAAGAGTTGGTGTTGCGTTTAAGGACGCATCATACCTTTCATGATGTAACCCACGGGAGACCCTCGCAGGTAAAAACACTAATAACAGTGAAAAACCTGCACACAGCAGTCCATCTTCCACAGTCACGGATGACGCAGCTCCATTAAAATCCACTCTCCCTCCCATCCCAGAGATATAAAAAGAAATAAACGCATCAACGTCCAAAATGCGTTTGGATGCGCACTTGTCCACGCTGAGTGAGGACATATATAAACAGCGGAGTCCAAAACGAGATGATGCATCTGTGCACATCATCGCCTTTCTCTTCTCCTCTGAGCTGGCACTGAAATAAATGCATTAATTAAAATCAAAAATGAAACGCACGCCACGCAGCTCCACGCGCTGTTGGTTTTGTGGATCCGAGCAGGGAGTCCTCCAAGAAATTGCGCAGTTTTTATTCCATTGAAACGGAGACTGTTCCCTCCTCCCTCTTCTCTCTCTCTCTCTCTCTTCTCCCTCATGCAGGTTTATTTCCAGAGGAGGATTCTCGGACACCAACTGCTCCGCCTCCACAGTCACTGTACAACTCTGCCCCCCCTCCCAAAAATTCCTTTATACGCTGCTGTTCAATGGAGACCTACCTTCATCCCTCTCTGGTCCAACAGGCAGCCTCCTTCTTGCCAGCAGCTCCTCGAAGCATCAAAAGTTGTGTCTCCCAGTCCTGCCAGGTTCTTGAACCTTCTTTAAGAAACTGGAAACAAGGGCACAGCCATGGTGGGAAGCCTCAAACTTTTAGGGACAGATTTGATTAAGATGTCTTTCGAGGACTCTTCAGGTATGGCAAGTCCATTTGTCAAAAATAATGAATTGATGGTACATGGTAGACCAGGGGTCTGCAACCTGCGGCTCTAGAGCCACATGTGGCTCTTTGGTCCCTTCGTCCGCAGCGGCTCTTTCAAGCTTTGGCCAAAACTAACATAAAACTGAATTTTATTGTTTGTTATAACAACTAAAATGGCTAGTTTTAGCAGTTTTCCTGTAATATATTTTGCAAATATATGAATACTGTACTAGAAACATTACAAGGAGTAAAACATACTCACTTTCACTTTATGCTTTATTTATTTATTAGACTCATGAATAAATAAAAATAAAAATAAACACTGCAAAATATCACATCATACTGATGCTGATCTGTTTTCTTGTTGCTGTGTTCATCTGTGTTCATCTGTGACCATCTGCTCATACAAACTCATGTTCGTGCTGCTGTTTATTCCCACTATATTAGGCTTAGTGTATTACTAGTTGATGTTTTTCTTAGTTAGTTCTAGATGTTATTACTGTTTTTCTCTTTCATTTGTTGTTGGATGTAACTGGGACCTCGTGTACATAATCTCGTTTTCATCACATGTACCACATGCGGTGCAAATGACAATAAAGACTCTCTGACTCTGACCCTGACTCTGATTTCTTCAAAGTAGGATACGTACCGTATTTTCCAACATATAAGTTGCAATTTTTTGCATAGATTTGTCAGTCCTGCAACTTATACGCTGAAGCGACTTGTATATGTTTTTTTTTTTTCTGTATTCATAACGCAATTTTTGACTGACGCTTTAAATTTCTAAGAACTGCAACAGCGAGTCCTCCCGTGTGCGCAACCTGCGGCTCTGGAGCCACATGCGGCTCTTTGGTCCCTCCGCAGCGGCTCTTTCAAGTCAAAACCACCATAAAACTGTATTTTATTGGATGTTGTACCCACAACAACAAAAAATGACGAGTTTTAGTAGTTTTCCTGTAGTTTATTGTGCAAATATGTGAATACTACACAGAGTAAATTATACTCCCTTTAACTTTATGCGTTACTTCTTCAAAGTAGAATACTCAATTTCTCCACAATAAAAATAAATCGCATTACATGCACAGTTCATTGTTTTAGTTGGAAAAAAAAAAAGAAAGCCCAAAAAAGTATACAAATGTATACTGTATTTTTTTTTTTTACAAGAATCCAGTCTTATGGACTTGTGATCTGGATATGGGCACCAGTGACCCCCTGGAACCCGAAAAAGAAGAAGCGATTAAAGATAATGGATGGATGGATGGATAGATGGATGAATGGATGGAATCCAGTCTATTATTTTGTCTCAAAATGTAAAAATATGAATAAATGTTAACAATCACTGGATGTTTTTAGCTTTATAATGTCACGCTTACTGACCAGAAAAGCCCCCTCTAACAAACTTAAAGTGGCCCATGAACCACCAGTTGATGATGACAATTGTATCAAGTTTTGTGGCTCTGGATGTGTTTAATTTAGTGAACGAAAGGGCAGAAATGGCTCTTTTGAGCATAAAGGTTGCAGACATCTAGACATTAGAAGTGAGAGGACATCACTTAAATCACCAGACTACTGTATCTTCGACTTGGCTCTTAGGAGTGCTTGAGACTGGGACACTTCAGGTATGGCAAGTTAATCTATCAGATAATGGTTACCCTGTTTGGGTTGATAAAAAAAAAAACTAACACGCATCCATGCAGGATGAATTGGATTATGTCTCAAGAGTATTGGGGACAGGGACTTTTCATGTATGGCAAGACCATTTGTCAAAACAATAAATTGATGGTCACACAGTTTGCCTCTAGACTTTAGAATGGAGATGAAATCACTTTAAAAAAAAATCACCAGTCTATCTTCAAGTTGTCCCTTCGGAGTGCTTGAGACAAGAACACCTTATGCAACAGGTCTCACTTGTAAATGAGTCCTTGAGGTGCAATGTAATTTATCTGTATAAATACAGGTTGAATGAAGTATGGCAAGCTAATTCATCTGATAATATTTAATGGTTAATATACCTTGTTTTGGTAGAAAACTAGGGCATAGCCATGCTGGGAAACCTCAAACATTAGGACAGATTGAATCATGCTGACTTCCAGGAGCGCTTGACAATAAGTCTTCAGGTATGGCAAGCCAGATTAACCTGGTTTGGCTAACCATTAGCATTAGCAGAACTTCCCTTCCAAAAAATGACCAAACTATCTTCAAGTTGTCTCTTGGAAGTAATTAAGACAGATGGGAACAACCACGTCCCGCAGAGACGTGAGCTTTCAGAAATGAAGCAGTCAGTGCAAAATCAAAAGAGGCATGGAACAGAACTCAGCTGGGTTCACATGGAGCACAACACATCAAATGTGTCACAGACATCTTCGCATCATTTAAAAAACACAAATTAATTCAGTTTAACGATTCTCTATGTGGTTAGCTTTTTAAAAAAAAAAAGTAAAATCAAAGGTGTTGAGTCATCGTCAACCTTTCCTTAGAAATAAATCTCTTGTTGAATTATGCGACCGGGTTGACGCTCAGACCAGACGTCATCACTTCATCACATTACTGAACCACAGCACTGCCTACATTTTCACACGTTGACCATGGCTCACCAGGGTGCAACAGTCAGTATGTATATTACTGTTGTAGTACCTTTTTAACACCGCACGTGGGTGCCTCCTTCATTTGATATGTCGTGACTTGTTATAGAAGTCTGCAGTGAGTAGCTGGGAGTTGTAAAGTGTGTACATGTCTAGCTGTTCCACTCCACCTCAGTAACGAGCGTTGAAGGATATATGGACTATATTCTATATATATTCATGTACCCTGCGGATGTTGGATGTGGTCTATCATGGTGCACTAAGATTCATAACTGGTTGTGATTATCGTACCCACCACTGCACCCTGTATTCACTGGTTAATTGGACATCATTAACCTCACGCAGACTCTTCCACTGGTACATTTTCATCTTTAAATCACTTCTTGGTCTGCTGCCCTCATACATCTCCTCCTACATGTCTTTGCGTGAGTGCAGCTACAGCGTGCGCTCTCAGGACATGATTACCTGCAGTGTTCCGTCAGTGAGGACTGAACTTGGAAAAAGGGCCTTCTCCTACTCTGCTCCTGCTTCATGGAATATCTTACAAAAAGATCTGAAGCTCTCGACCTTGACTTCTCTAAATGGTTTTCAGAATCTGTTGGAATCCTGGCAAAAACCAATGCAGATTTGTTCCTGTCTTTGATTTTATACGTCTACCTTATAATGTTTTGCTAGTTTTTTGATACTTTGTTAAAAAAAAAAAAAAAAAAAATTTTTTTTTTTTTTTCTCTCTTTTTGTTTTCTATTGTTTATTGTTTGTTTGTTTATTGTTTAATGAAATTCTATCACTGCTGTTCATTGTTCTTTAGTTTTAGCAGGTCGCTTTCGTAAATGAGCCCATGAGGTTCAAAAGATTTACCTGACTAAATAAAGGTTGAATGAATGAATGAATGTATGAATATTAGACTTGACGCCGTGGAGAGCTGGCATTGTATGGTTTTCCAAGTTATGTAGTAAAGTGCAAGTGGGAATCAACAATCTGTCACTCTTTTCCAAGCTATGCCGGAGCAATGTTGCTAATGCTAAGCTAGCTCTCCTCTTACATA
>JBBPBX010013272.1:37027-52640 GCA_038048925.1 Garcialebias charrua | reverse complement strand
TATGTACCAAATTCAGAAACGGATGATGAAGATTCTGATGCAAGCATCCCCATTCAGTGTAGCCAGTCCAAAGTTGGACAGATTCTGGAAAAAGCAGCAATATCTGATCCTAATATGTCAGACACAAGTTTCCCTGTTTTTCCCAGCACGTCAAAATGTTGCTTTCCTCCTGACACAAGTAATATTGGAGAAAGCGCATTTAAAACATCAGGCCAAGCCACTTCTACCACATACTCAAAGGATAAACCAGACAGAAAAGATGAGCTTCTCAAACAGGAATCCTCAAAGCAGATTACATGTCTACAAAACTTCTGTTATGTTTGTGGTAAGCCACAAACTCAAATTTCACGCCATTTGCAAACACACCGGACGTATCCTGAAATTATCCAAGTGTTTTCCCTTCACAAGGATTCTAAAGAGCGCAAAGTTTTATTAGAAAAATTGAGGAACAGGGGAAATCACAAGCATAACAATGCAGTTTTACAAGGTGGACAAGGGCCCTTGAAAGTGAAGAGAAAGACAAAAGCTAAGGCCGTAGCTGGAACATTTATTCACTGTATCTACTGTGAAGGAATGTACGTTCGAAAGCAACTATGGAGACATGTCCGTAGATGCCCCTGTAAGCCAGAAAATATGGATATGGATAATCCACCTGGAAGAGCCAAAGTGCTGAGTTTGGCTTTGGCTAAAGAGTCTGCATTCTATCATGAAATCTCAAGTGGAGTTTGTAAGATCATTAAAAGTATGAAACCCGACGATGTTACCTCAGCTGTGAGAAATGACCTATGTATTATTCAGTTTGCTCAGTCACTCCACAACAGACATGGACAAGACCCCTCAAAATACGACTAGATGCGACAAAAGCTTCATGAAGTTGGCCGTTTGTTGATATGTCTGCGCACAAAATATGCAATACATAACCTAGAGGATGCTGTGAAACCTGCTAACTTCCAGAGAGTTGTGCAAGCAGTAAAGACTGTGTCAGGCTTTGATGAAGAAACACGTTCATACAAAAAAACAAGCCTTGCCATAAAACTGGGACATACACTGAACAAAATCTGTAACCTTGTTCATTGCCGAGCACTCATGGCAGAAGATGAACAACTGATGAAGTCGTCAGACGCATTCAAAAAACTGTGCTCATCAAAATGGTCAGAGATGGTGTCTCATAGTGCCCTTAGCACTTAAAATCATGCCAAATACAATAGGCCATTAACATTACCATTCACTGAAGATGTTAAGCTTCTGCATCAGCATCTGAATAAATCAGGAGAAAATGCCTTTAACACCTTGAAAGATGAAGCCAGCCCCCAGACTTATGCAGAACTTGCAAAAGTTACACTTGCACAGGTCATTGTGTTCAATCGTAGACGAGCAGGAGAGGTTTCAAAGATGCACCTACGAAGTTTTATGGAGCGTGACACCACCAAGCTCCATGATGATGTTGCCATGGGTTTGTCAACGGTTGAACAGAAGCTCTGCAGCCATTTCACTCGGGTTGAAATCATTGGGAAAAGAGGCCGAAAGGTTGCAGTTTTACTCGCACCAAATGTGGTGGATGCACTGACTTTATTGGCAAGTAAGAGAGAGACATGTGGTGTTTTACAAACAAACTTATTTCTATTTGCAAGACCTAAATCAATGAGTCACTACAGAGGACATGCAAGCCAGTGTGGAGCATAGCACCCAGAGTTCCTCAGGTCAACACAACTACGGAAACATGTAGCCACGCTCTCACAAGTCTTGAACTTAAAAAACAATGAACTTGACCAGGTTGCAGACTTCTTGGGCCATGACATCCGTGTTCACAGGGAATTTTACAGATTACCAGCTCCCCCAACACAACTGGCAAAGATATCCAAGCTACAGGTTGAAAAAAATTTGGAAGAATTTTTAAAAAAAAATAAAGTATTTAAAAGTGTAACACAGATTTATACAATATTAATACAGGTAGTCCCCGATTTACGAGCGCTCTGATCTGCGAGGTTCCAGACTTACGAGCTGCACATTTTTGGAAAAAACGAAAAAAATACTGAGTTTTCATGTGTTTTTTCACTTCAGTTAGCAAGTTAAGCATATAAACACACGTTTCCGATCATTTTTATGCACTCAAAAGTAGTTTTTAGATGAAAATAGAGTGTTTTTAGGTGCGCTAGCGAAAACCGTTCCAATTTACGAGCGGATTTCCGGATTTACGAGCGAAATGGCGGCCGTTCCAAATTACGAGATTTCCGGTTTACGAGCGCCTCGTTGTGACGGATCTCGCTCGTAAATCGGGGACTACCTGTACATAATACAGAAAGGTACATACCCCAGATACTGGTAGCATACTGGTTATTTAACCAGTATGTATATTTTGTACCAGACTATTCTATAAAATGACATGTTATCTTGTACTCAATTGGTATGTACCTGGTACCTATGCAACCTGGCTTTATAATGAAATGACTAATAACCTAGTTGCCTGGTATGTACCGAGGTCTTTGTTACAATCAAAAAAATGTGTTCAATAAAAAAACAACTGGACTTTTATTTGTAGCAGAAGACGTTTCGCCCTTCATCCAAAAGGCTTTCTCAATTCTAAGAGAAGAGACCTGTCCAGGTGTCCCTGTGATGGACTGGAGACTTGTTATTATTATAACTTGTCAGTTATTATTATTATTATTATTATTATTATTATTATTATTATTATTATTTATTATTATTATTATTATTATATTACTTGTAAATGTGTCCCTGTGATGGACTGGAGACCTGTCCAGGTGTCCCTATGATGGACTGGAGACTTGTCCACGTGTCCCTGTGATGGACTGGAGACTTGTAAATGTGTCCATGTGATGGACTGAGACTTGTCCAGATGTCCCTGTGTCCCCCTTCAATGTAGCCAGTCCAAAGTTGGACAGATTCTGGAAAAAGCAGCAATATCTGATCCTAATATGTCAGACACAAGTTTCCCTGTTTTTCCCAGCACTTCAAAATGTTGCTTTTCTCCTGACACAAGGAATATTGGAGAAAACACATTTAAAACATAAGGCAAAGCAGTCTGCATTCTATCATGAAATCTCAAGTGGAGTTTGTAAGATCATTAAAAGTTGCTCACATGATCAAGGAGGGCCTGCAAACTGGTTGATCCATTGTGAGAGGGTGTTATTTATGAGACTGAGCTGAATGCAGCACCTCAGACTGAGGAAGTCTTTATTTAGGGCCTTGTCATCAAATTTATCAGTGAACTTAAAAGGTATGTGGAGCTTTATTAGTGTTAACAAAAAATACAATTTTTCCTATTTATATATCTAGGTTGAGGAATCTTAGCAAATAAATCCTTTGCAAAATATGACTTTCTTTTGGAATATCGAGGTGAACTGATCACCAAGGAGGAATGTGAGAGGAAGCAACAGGTTTGCGATGAATCGATGAAAGTGTTTTTGTTTGAATTGTACTTTGATGTAAAAACTGTAAAAAAAACTTTGTCGAGGAAGTCTTCTTTTATAAGACTGAGCAGAACACAGCATGTAAGACTGAGGAAGTCATTCGTCCGAAACACGTCTTCAGTCTGAGGGGCTGCATTCAGCTCAGTCTTATAAATAGCACCCTCTCACAGTGGATCAACCAGTTTGCAGGTCCTCCTTGATCATGAGAGCAGCTGGTTTTGGCTGTTCAGCAAACTCGTTGATCCACTGTGAGAGGGTGCTATTTATAAGACTGAGCTGAATGCAGTACCTCAGACTGAGGAAGTATTTATTTATAAGACTGAGCTGAATACAGCATCCAAGACTGTGGAAGTCATTTGTCCGAAAGGTTTCCTCAATCTGAGATGTTGCATTCAGCTCAGTCTTATAAATAGCACCCTCTCACAGTGGATCAACCAATTTGCTGATGATAGCCAAAACCAGCTGCTCTCATGATCAAGGAGGACCTGCAAACTGGTTGATCCACTGTGAGAGGGTGCTATTTATGAGACTAAGCTGAATGCAGCACCTCTCACTGAGGAAATCTTTATTTATAATACTGAGTTTAATGCAGCACCTCACACTGAGGAAATCTTTATTTATAATACTGAGTTGAATACATTATCTCCAGACTTAGACGAAAGACTAAACGTTTCCAGTTTTTTTTTTTTTTTGCTTTGCTTTGTGTTGTTTTTTTGAATGTCCTGAGGACCAGACTTAGCTTTTTTGATTATTCTACTAGAATTATTGAGCATTCATCAGGGTATTTTAATTTTAGTATGTGTCTTGTTCAACAAGCTTTCTAGTGTTTTATGTTTTCATGTAACAAATGTGATGCCCTGTGATAAACTTGCGAACCGTGAAAGGTGCACCCCGCCCCTTGCCCTATGATTGCTGGATATGGGCACCGGCGACCCCCGTGACCCAAAATGGAAGAAACGGGTAAAGATAATGGATGGATGTAGAAAATGGGCAATGTTTAGGCTGATGGTCCTCCTTGATCATGTGAGCAGCTGGTTTTGGCTGTCATCAGGAAGTCTTTATTTATAAGACTCAGCTGAATACAACATCTCAGACTAAGGAAGTCTTTATAAGACTGAGCTGAATACAGCATCTCAGACTGAGGAAGTCTTTATAAGACTGAGCTGAATACAGCATCTCAGACTGAGGAAGTCTTTCGTCACTCGTAAGTTAGGGATAACCTGTACTTTACAGTGGGTTGTGGTGAACCGTGTAAAAAAAGTACAATTTTGTTTTAGAAATATGTACAAGTTTGTAATGTTAATGTTTTATAATATGTAAATATGTCATCTCAGAAGTCTTTCATCGCTCGTAAGTCAGGGATCACCTGTACTTTACATTGGGTTGTGATTAACCATGCAGAAAAAGTAAAATTTTGTTTTAGAAATATGTACAAGTTTGTAATGTTAATGTTTTATAATATGTAAATATGTCATCTCAGACTGAGGAACTCTTTCGTCGCTCGTAAGTCGGGGATCACCTGTACTTTACAGTGGGTTGTGGAGAACCCTGTAAAAAAAGTACAATTTTGTTTTAGAAATATGTACAAGTTTGTAATGTTAATGTTTTATAATATGTAAATATGTCATCTCAGACTGAGGAACTCTTTGGTTGCTCGTAAGTCGGGGATCCCCTGTACTTTACATTGAGTTGTGATTAACCCTGCAGAAAAAGTAAAAAAAAAATTTAGAAATATGTATATAATGTTAATATGTTTTATAATAATGTAAATATGTCAACAGAATTTAAGTTTTTATTTTATTTTATTTGAAACATTTAAGTTTTATTTTATTTTAAACATTTGAAGATTTGTTAGTGAAGATTTGTTAGTGAATATAAATAAAGTATGTGCCTAATTTGTTTAATAAAAGCAGTTCAAAAAACTGTTCTCCTAATGCAGTGTCCTGTCACATTTGTGTGTTTTATGTTAATTTTATGTTAAGTAGGCGGAGTATAATTTTCCCTTTAAAGACCCCATAATGCATGTTTGTCCTCATAAACCACATTTTTTGACGTCCTTGTAAACCACACTGGAGTCTGGGTGCTAAAACGTGCTGTGAAGCTCCTATCGGAAAGCTAAAGGGACCCAAATTTTTTTCAGAATTTTTAGAGTGCTCTGAGCTTGGTCCCAGGTCGCTAGGACCTCGGGAAGGGGTAGACCCCGTATTACACCTTCGGGCGGGTTTGGCGAAAAAGTCCGGCTAAACCACATTGACAAACCTGTGTGTGTGTGTGTGTGTGTGTGTGTGTGTGTGTGTGTGTGTGTGTGTGTGTGTGTGTGTGTGTGTGTGTGTGTGTGTGTGTGTGTGTGTGGAAGGGGGTCAAAGCGAATATTTTTTGAATGTGAGGGGGACACATTGCCTTCACATGTACTTGATGTGATGCCTAGTACACTATATGTTTTTATGATGCATCAATATCATACATTTTCAAGAAGGAACTAAAATTTCACAAATCTCAAAACACAGAATTACTATAACTTTGTCAGTCTTACATTTATATCAAAATGTGTGCGGTTGTGGCTGAGAGTCATCCCCAACACGTCCTCTGAGCAACAAGTACAAGCAACAACAAGCATATCAATGATTGATCATCTTTAGAAGTTAGCTGAATTCAAGTTGGTTCTTTTAACTTGAAAAATACAAGAATGTCTTTAATTCAGCAAATTTGATCAAAGAAAAATAAGCATGGGGTGGTCATGACTGAAAATCATCCCCAACTTCTACTCTGAACTCCACACTGAGTGAAATTAAAAATATGTTGATTTGAAGGTTCGACCCAAACAGCTACAAGTCCATCATTTATCTTCATAAAATGGTATAGTTTAAAACTACGACATGTTAAGAAGCAGTTGTATTACTTCAAAATAAGCCATGCTTTTGATTTTATAGTTCTCCACTTTCTTGCCTCCTGTCACGGAGGAAAAGAGGGTTATTGGATATACCTTCTGTCCATCCATGCTTATGTTGTGAGCATGATAACTTGTAAAAATGAGTGAGGTGCCAACTTCCATTTTGGTGTGTGGCTGCTTATGTGTAAAGGTCACCATCAAAAGTTGGGATGCCATGTCTAAATCAAAGACGACCACCACAATATATGTATAAATGTAAAGGTGAGATGAAAACTTCAAAAATGTTCTAGTTTTAACATTTCTTAAAAGTATAAGTTTTCTGAAATTATTGGGGTGGCTGAAGTTTGATCTATGGTGGCCAAGGCCACCTTTGCTCACCCCCTGGCTCCACCACTGTGCTTGGTTGGAGGATAAAATTACTTCCCCTGCTCGACAGGATCCATCACTCTGTGCTGCCTCAGACAAGAAAAATAAATAAAGACATAAACTGAATAAAATAAAAACTACTTCTTAACATATGCAGTATAAAGCCCACTCACTCGAACATCTTGCACCAAAAACATTTTTGTTTACTTAAATTCTCTGTTCATTTCCAGTCCAGAAAAAAAACTCATCTTGAAAACTACAGTCATTCACTCTTCAAGTCCCTCAGTGACGGGTGACTTCAACATGCTGCTCGTTAGGGTTTAATTTTTCAATACACACCTTTAAACAAAAATCCAGTTGCAGATTTTTTTTAAATTTTACTTTTATTTTCTTGATTTTGTTACTTGACCAGATCAAAACACTTGCACCTATATGCTTCGAGTTTTACGAAGAATTCTTAGCTTGTGAGCCGAGCCACTTACAGATCTAAATGTCTCACCTCATCATTATGACATACAATCATGCCTCTGTGCTCGTCCTGTTGAAGTACTCCATGCTTTACATGGAACAATTCAGTCCACTTTGAATTTACAATATAATGTGTTAGGTTGACAGGCCAACATTTCCTTAAAATATAAGATAAAAGATAGGAATCAGCTTTTACAACAGCAGCTTTAACAACAGCATGTAAAATAAGACGAGATTAAAACAAATGTTTCACATCTAGACCAATTTCTGAATAATCCAAACACATTACTTGATATTGTAATTACTTATGTTGTACAGTGTAATTAGGCATCATAGGAAGTCCATATGCTCAGCGACCAAATGGAAGTCAGGTGTGTGTGTTCACTTTCACTGTGAGTCTGATTAGACACATGTGGCAGGTGAAAACAAATATACATTAGGGACACAGCTGTTTCTGTCGCTGTGATGAGAAACAGAAGGTATACAACTAATTGAAACCCACCGTTTGGCTTCATGTGCTTCATTCTGCCATATATAGCTTTTTGACAAACATCTTGTTATAGAAATAAATGCTGATTTAAAAATCATTACATCACTGTTAATTTCTATTTCAGTGGTTATTTGCACGCATAAACATGGATGCCTGAATTTATCCCAAAAAGGGCAGCACAGTGGCACAGTCGGTACTCACCTCTCAGTGAGAAGGTTGCCCCAGTTCAAATCCCAGCCGGGGGCCTTTCTGGGTGGAGTTTGCATGTTCTCTCCGTGCTGCATGGGTTTTCTCCATGTCCTCTGTTTTCCTCCCACAAACCAAGAACATGCATGCTAGGCTGATTGGTAACTCTAAATTGTCCCTAGGTGAGAGTGAGGGGATGGTTGTTTGTCTGATTTGTCTCTATACAGTGTCCCTGTGATGGACAGGTGACCTGTCCAGGGTGTTCCCTGCTTTATAGTTATGGCTGGACATGGGCACCAGTGACCCCTGCAACCCGAAAAGTAATATGCTGGTAAAGATAATGGATTGATGAATGGGGGAGCAATACAGAAAATGTGAAAAATATAATAATGAATTTGACGTTATTAACTATGCACTGTACATGTTGGACATAGTGGAATGTGGAACACACGTGATATCCCATAGAGCAAAGAAGGAATGGGGCACAAGAATAATAGAAAGATTTTTGCAGCTTCAGCAGTATTGTGCATTTTGTGCCCGTCCATTGTTGTGAAGAGCGAGCAGAGTTGCAGGGAGAAGCTCTCTGTTACCAGTCAGGCTATGTTCCTACTCTCACCTGTGGTTACAGATTCTGGTTAGTGATCAAAAGAACAAGATCCCGAATACAGTCGATCCAAATAAGTTTTCTTTGCAGGGTAACTGGACTCTTCCTTCCAAGAGATATAGTGATAAGTTCACTTATCCAGGAGAGACTCAAAGTGCTATCACTCCTCCACATTGAGAGAAGCCAGTTGAGGTGGTTCGGGCATCTGGTATGGATGTTCCCAGGGTATCTTCCTAGGGAGCTACTTCGTGCATGTTCAACTGGGAGAGCCCACATGCTGGAGAGACAATTATGTCTTGACTGGCCTGGGAATGCCTTAGAATCTTCCTAGAAGAGTTGGAAGAGGTGGCTATTGAAAGAAGTGTTTGGGCCTCCCCGCTCCAGCTTGTACCCCACGATCCGACTCCAGAAGAAGCAAAAGTTGGTGGTTGGACCCATGTACCCAGTCATATGGACACTCCTGAAGTGTGAGGGATCACTCAGAAAGACAAAACCTATGTAACTAGTTTGCGCTGAGCCCTACTGGGCTCTACTGGGAAAAAGACTGATGACCAGGTGCTCACCATAGAACCCCTCTCTCAGGCCTTGCAACAGGCAAGGGACACCGTTTTTTGGTGTTTTCTGTCCACGAGTAAAATAACAAATTTTGGGCAGCATGGTGGTTCAATTGATAGAGCTGTTGCCTCTCACTGAGAATGTCATCAGATCAAATCCTGGCCGGGGACCTTTCTGGATGTAGTTTGTATGTTCTCTTTGCATGCGTGGGTTTTCTCTGGGTACTCCAGTTTCCTCCCACAGACCAAAAACATGCATGTTAGGCTGATTGGTAACTCTAAATTGTCCCTAGGTGTGACTGAGAGAGTGAGGGTTGTTTGTCTCTATGTGGCCCTGTGATGGACTTGTGACCCGTCCAGGGTGTACCCCGCCCCTCGCACAGTGATTGCTGGACATGGGCACTGGCGACCCCCGTGACCCAAAATGGAAGAAGCGTGTAAAAGATAATGGATGGATTGATGGATGGACTGTAGACCTGTATGTATATTTGGGAGTGACAATCTAGGATTTGACTTGGCAACAACATTTTTGAGAGGAACCATTCTTACTCCTGATGTAGCCACACCCTAAAATGGAAGTAGTTGGTACCTCACTTATTTTCCAAGTTATCATGCTCACAACGTGCACATATGGACAAACGAAGGGTAGTTCAAATCCTCCCTCTATGCTCTTCCACTGGGTACAATAAAGAGGAAAAGGGTTTAAAAAGTTACTATTCTGTGCGTTTGTTTACCAAAACGCAATTAGTTCACCTGCACAAAAGTGAAAAGACAGTTTGACAAGAGTAATTTTTAGTTTTGTCTATTTCCAGAACAAATATTTGTGAGATTAGCATGTTGTTTGTCCAACCTGTCATCTGAAAAACATCACAATGATAATATAAAAGCACAGACATCAGAGAAAAAGAAGAAACAGCCACACCTTCATATTAATGAATATAATTTTGATCTGATGGAAATTGACAGTTTATTTAGAAGAAGATAAGACCCATGAAGTGATGTTTTGGCCAACAGAAAGCAGAAGTTAAACCAATGAAGTATTGCACAAGTTAATTATCTTAAAATAAGAGATCCATCCATCCATCCATCCATTTTCGTCCGCTTATCCGGGGTCGGGTCGCGGGGGTAGCAGCCTAAGTAGGGAGGCCCAGACTTCCCTCTCCCCAGCCACTTGAAGCAGCTCCTCTGGGGGAATCCCAAGGCGTTCCCAGGCCAGCCGAGAAACATAGTCCCTCCAGCGTGTCCTGGGTCTTCCTCTGGGTCTCCTCCCGGTGGGACATGCCCGGAACACCTCACCAGGGAGGCGTCCAGGAGGCATCCTAACCAGATGCCCGAGCCACCTCAACTGGCTCCTCTCGATGTGGAGAAGCAGCGGCTCTACTCCGAGTCCCTCCCGGATGACTGAGCTTCTCACCCTATCTCTAAGGGAGAGTCCAGACACCCTGCGGAGAAAACTCATTTCAGCCGCTTGTATCCGAGATCTCGTTCTTTCGGTCACAACCCAAAGCTCATGACCATAGATGAGGGTGGGAACGTAGATCGATCGGTAAATTGAGAGCTTTGCCTTTCGACTCAGCTCTCTCTTCACCACGACAGACCGGTACAGCGCCCGCTTCACTGCGGATGCTGCACCTATCCGCCTATCGATCTCACGCTCCAGTTTTCCCTCATTCGTGAACAAGACCCCGAGATACTTAAACTCCTCCACTTGGGGCAGGACCTCCTCCCCGACCCGGAGAGGGCATGCTACCCTTTTCCGGCTCAAGACCATGGCCTCGGATTTGGAGGAACTGATCCTCATCCCGGCCGCATCACACTCGGCTGCAAACCGCTCCAGCGAAAGCTGTAGATCACGATCTGATGAAGCCAATAGGACCACATCATCTGCAAAAAACAGAGAAGCGATTCTAAGGCCACCAAAACGGATCCTCTCAACACCTTGGCTGCGCCTAGAAATTCTGTCCATAAAAGTTATGAACAGAATCGGTGACAAAGGGCAACCTTGGCGGAGTCCAACTCTCACTGGAAACGAGCCTGACTTACTGCCGGCAATGCGGACCAAGCTCTGACACCGGTCGTACAGGGACCTAACAGCCCATATCAATGGGCCTGGTACCCCATACTCCCGGAGTACCCCCCACAGAACCCCCCGAGGGACGCGGTCGAATGCCTTTTCCAAGTCCACAAAGCACATGTAAACTGGTTGGGCAAACTCCCACGCACCCTCCAGGACCCTGCTGAGGGTGTAGAGCTGGTCCAGTGTTCCACGACCAGCACAAAAACCACATTGCTCCTCCTGAATCCGAGGTTCGACTATCCGACGGACCCTCCTCTCCAGAACCCCTGAATAGACCTTACCAGGGAGGCTTAAGAGTGTGATCCCCCTATAGTTGGAACACACCCTACGGTCCCCCTTTTTGAATAGGGGAACCACCACCCTAGTCTGCCAATCCAAGGGAACTGCCCCCGATGTCCACGCGATATTGCAGAGTCTCCTCTGTTCCACCCTGAGATGCCGGATGGTGGACCAGAATCGCCTCGAAGCCGTACGGAAGTCATTCTCCATGGCCTCTCCGAACTCCTCCCACGCCCGAGTTTTTGCCTCAGCAACCACCCGAGCCGCATGCCGCTTGGACTGTCGGTACCTATCTGCTGCTTCCGGGGTCCCACAGGCCAAAAAGGCCCAATAGGACTCCTTCTTCAGCATGACAGCATCCCTCACCGCCGGTGTCCACCACCGGGTTCGAGGGTTGCCACCACGACAGGCACCAACAACCTTGCGGCCACAACTCTGATAAGCTACCTCGACAATAGAGGTGCGGAACATGGCCCACTCGGACTCAATGTCCCCCGCCTCCCTCGGAACGTGTTCAAAGCTCTCCCGGAGGTGGGAGTTAAAGCTCTGTCTTATGGGAGACTCTGCCAGACGTTCCCAACAGACCCTCACAATACGTTTGGGTCTGCCAGGTCTGACCGGCATCCTCCCCCAAATAAGAGATCCATGAACCATAAAAAAACTGGATGCTGATGTTTGGTTTAGGGATGGGGCAGATCCGATCCAGTATCGGTATCGGTATCCGATACCAGCATAATTTAAGTATCGGATATCGGATCCAACCTGCCGATATTTCCGATCCAGCTTCAAAGAGCACTTGTGTTCCATCATATTCTGTGACTGCCGTCTTAACATTATGTGAGTTAAAACCAATGAAGACACTCACAACAGGAAACTCACAAACTTTAACAGTATAGTCTTTATAGTATAGAAAACATTCCAAAATACACATAACTTTATAGTCTCAGTACAAATATTTCATTATACAGATTCACATACCTGAACAGTATCGGATCGGAAAAGTATCGGTATCGGTCGATACCCAGTTCTTAAGTATCTGTATCGGATCGGAAGTGAGAAATGTGGATCGGTGCATCCCTAGTTTGGTTATAGGGTAGTGATACAGGCCCTCTGTCTTGACCTTCAAGTACACCTCTCTGCATCTCTTTGAAACTCTCAGTGTTACACCTTCTTGAAGCCCTCAAGGAGACGAGTGGACACTTATATTTGTTACAATTATTTTGGATTAATGGACACTAATTAATCAGATTGAACTTTCTCTTTAATGTGTGTTAATTCAGAATTGATCTACAGTATATTTTTGTCATTTCAATGATGATCTGTTACTTGCATGAGTTTGACCCTTCTGCTGGTTTTATTTCTGCAGAGCAAGCAGGCTCTGATTCTAAGGCACAGTTCAGGGTAAACTGTTAGCTGTTCACTTCCTTCTCTGTTGTGTCTTCAAGCTAGACTCAACAGGCCAGTCCATCTGGCTGTTTATGTAAACAGTTTTCCTGTTGTCCGTCAAGAGACATTTCTGCCTATGGAATTAAACTTCCATCTTTTATTTTGTTAAACCAGCCAATAGTTATTAAGGAGGTGGGGAAGACCCCGCCTCCCATATAAAGGGACATTTCCTGCATTTTCTTTAGTGCTTTGGAGAGAACTAGCTCACAACTTGCTTCTCTCCTCTGGGAAAGCTGGAGACGTTCCGGTCATTGTGTCAATTAGACCCACGTTTCAGCTGGTGTTACAGTAAAGCTTACTGTAACCCACTCACTCATTTTATGAAAGAATTTGTTTTCTGAAGTTTTATTTTGAAAGTTCAGCCAGTAGCTGGTTCTGTTCCTGCCGGTGAAAGCGTGCTACCGGTCGTCTGAACCAGCCATACACGGAAGTCGACTGGACGTGAGCTGGACCACACAGTCCGGTAGTGTCCACAAACTTCTCAGCCCTCATCTCCCAGGGACTTATCGTCACCAGGTAAAGAGGCTTTGTTTGTATGCTGAACGCTCGGAAGCACAGCCGGACCTGTTCGGGAAGGTGCCACCCTGGTAGTTTCAAAGTAATTAACTTCGGTTAACTTAGCTTTCATTTCTCAAATCTTCCTCCTATTTCTTCTTTTCATAAGCTATTAATCTGTTAAGTAATGTGCCAACAGAAAAGTTCCTAACTGTCTGTTTGTTTTAATTTGAATTCTTGTCAACGTAGTTATTAAATCAGAGCTAATATCGATACAAATGTTTAATGTACTTTCATGATAATTTCAATAAAAGGTCTATTTTCTGGTAGACCAACATAATTTGAAGTCTCTTGTGAAATTACATTTCTGGCTAATCACATCACCGATTTATTGATTTATTCTGAAAAAGTTGAGACCCCGTGAAACTGATGGTAGATTTGTGTAGATAAAATCTGCTCGGATCTTTCATCTAAACTATAGGTAAGTCAGTAAACTGACCTCGTAAGTGTTTAATTACACAAACGGCCTATAGGTTTATTACAATAGTAAGCATGTTAAAGTGAGCAGTGAGATACATGGATCTGGACTAGTAACCAGTTGAAATCTGAACCTAGCACTCAGTCTAAGCCCAAAATACTGACATGATATCCTGGTCATTTAAGATTATTTGTCTCCTGCTGTTTTGATGATCTGCTTCTCGTGAAACACACTATGAGGCTTTAACCATTAAGTTTTCACAGCAAACAAATAAAAAGGGCATCTTTGTTAACAAAACCATGAACAAAAGAGTTAGTAAGTGTTTTTCTACAATTTACAAAGCCTGAAATGTGTGAAGTTTTCTCCAGATTAGAAAAAAAAACTATATTTTTACCTCAAATAGTGCAAATGCAATCTAAATGTACGAAAGGTCAATATTAAAATTGGGTTGCCACATCAAAATCCAGTCCAATCAAACACTCATCTCAAAAACTACAAAATATTCACTGCTCAAATCCCTTAGCAATAGTTATTTCTACATTTGTTTGCCTACAAAAACAGCTTAATGGAATGAAAATTTGTCTACGTTGGCAACGTCTATGGAAGAACAATCTGAGATTGAGAAGTCCGATCATTTTGATGGATCGGTTTGCTTTTATGTTTGCATATTTACAACACATATGCTAGAAGGTGCATGCAAAAGTAAAGAAATGACAAGATTCCATTCATGGGACCAAACCATGTGGGCCTTAATCCAGTTTAGTTACATCAAACCAAAGATCAAGTTTTGATTTATAGACATTCTGAGTGTTGGATTACAATTAAAAACAAGCAATATGCCAATGACCCTGTCACTGGGGAATTCGAATAGTGCATATTTATGGTTTTCAAGATGAGCGTTTTTTTTCTTTCTGAACTGGAACTGAAAGAGGAATGGAAGTAAACCTTAATGTTTGTTATGCAAGATATTCAACTGGAGTTACACTATAAGAACAGTTGAGTTTCATTTTGCTTGTCCAAAGTGGCGCTGACTGACTGATTCTGGTGAACGGAGGGGGCAATTTTATCCACCACCAGGTGCAGTGGTGGAGCCAGGGGGTGGCCAAATGGGGGTACCCATTAATGTAAGGTAGCCTTGGCAACATAGATTAATGGCCACCCCAATAAATAAATAAAATGGATAAAAATGGTGATAAAAATGGTTAAAATGGTGAAATAAATAGTTATTTGTCATTCATTAACCTATTTTCACCTATTTTCCCACTTTTACTTAATCAAATTTTCATTTACCAATTTTCCATTTTTACTTACCTCTTTTACCATTTTTACTTAATCAATTTTCATTTACCTCTTTTCCCATTTTTACTTAATCAATTTTTCATTTACCTATTTTCCCACTTTTACTTAATCAAATTTTCATTTACCTATTTTCCCATTTCCCACTTTTACTTAATCAATTTTTCATTTGCCTATTTTCCCATTTTTACTTAATCAATTTTTCATTTACCTCTTTTCCCATTTTTACTTAATCAATTTTTCATTTACCTCTTTTCCCATTTTTACTTAATCAATTTTTCATTTACCTATTTTCCCACTTTTACTTAATCAATTTTTCATTTACCTCTTTTCCCACTTTTACTTAATCAATTTTTCATTTACCTCTTTTCCCATTTTTACTTAATCAAATTTTCATTTACCTATTTTCCCATTTCCCACTTTTACTTAATCAATTTTTCATTTACCTCTTTTCCCACTTTTACTTAATCAATTTTTCATTTACCTCTTTTCCCATTTTTACTTAATCAAATTTTCATTTACCTATTTTCCCATTTCCCACTTTTACTTAATC
>JBBPBX010013272.1:22571-33828 GCA_038048925.1 Garcialebias charrua | reverse complement strand
AACACAACTGACACAAACAGTTTTATGAAATTTCAGATTAAGAGCTCACATAATGATCTGCTTCTTGAGTATTTATTATGAGTGACTCTCAGCTACTACCACATTTTAATATACTATCCATAAAACGGACTGACGCTATTTTAGTGAGTTTAAAGTGAGTTCAGTATGACCATCAAATATTTTGTTAGCTCTAATAATCTATTCTTATTATTCATGATTACCGGTATTTTATGAAAGTTTCATAAAGGTTTGTCTGGGTATTCATGAGATTGTTTGCTAACAGACAGACAGAGTTTACTCATTTTAGTTAAAGCAAAATATTAAACTATCCCAAAGTAGTGAAGTAGTCTTAGCTACTACCACTACAAACTTTAAATCGGTATCGGTAAAATGTTACAGGGTTATAGCAATTTTAGTGTTTTTAAGCTCAGTTTGTGGTGACAGTCATCTTGAGTTGAGTTGAATCAAACGTTAATCATTTGTAGATTTAAATCCAATGATTGTTTTATGAAAGTTTTAGTAAAATTTGCTTTGTGCTTGATGAGATATTGTGTTAACAGACTGACAAACAAATCGCAAATACAGACATGGGCAAAGTCACTGCACATGATAAAAGAGGACCATCAGCCCAACAGACTGTTGGTGTCCTGATGGCCGCTTGCTATTCACAGGGGGCTGAGTGATACTAGCAGTAACAGCATGATGAAAATGTATCATGTGAACAGATAGTTCTGGATGTCATCAGCAAACTGGTTGATCCACTAGGTGAAGGGGCTATTTATAAGACTGAGTTTGTTGCAGCTCCTCAGACTGAAGAAGTCTTTTGGATAAAAGATGAAACACTTTTCAACAAGAAGAATCAATCCAGAGGACCTGACTCAACCTTGTTAGATTGTTCTACCTGGATTATTGAGCAGCATCAGGACATTATTACCAACCATTTGCTTTGTCATGGCAGCAAATACACATTTCTCTTGTTAAACTTAATATCGTGAGCTTCAAAGTTTCACTCACCATCACTTGCAGGTGGGCCAGCTGGGGTCCATAACCACTAATTAAAGTCACTTGTTCATTTTGGTTCTGTTGGCTTCATCTACTCCTCCGATACCCGACTTGTCAAAAGTTTTACTTCCAGTTTCATGAACTGAAATGATCCAGAGGGGAGCTGTGAGAGTCCTCACAGCCAAGAGTCATATCCAAGAAGTGGAGAGCATGCAAAGCAGCCAAGCTGCCACCCCGACAGTTTGCATAATACAGATGTGACAGCCAGTTCCTTCCTGCAGCAATCATCCCTGACGGGAGCAATAAATGGGCCGCTACTCATTGACACTGATGTCACACTGAGGGTTTCATTTACAACAATGAAGTTGTCTAAAGTGTCAGCCATGTATATAACTTTTAAACAAACTGTTTTCAATTGAAGTTCAATACTATTTGCTTATTTATTATTATTTATTATATATCAAATCTCTTTTGCAAGGGTGGCCTGGGCCTGAAGGCAGCCAAACGTATGTTTTTAGTGTGTGGGAAGAAACCGGAGTACCTGGAGAAAACCCATGCAAGCACGAGAAGAACATGCAAACTCCCCACAGAAAGACCCCAGGTCCAACCAGGCATTGATCGCTGGACCTTCTTGCTGTGAGGCAACAGTGCTAACCACTGAGCCACCGTGCTGCCTAGTTTCTCTCACTTAGCTGTATGTTAACCTTGAAATGTTTTGAGTTTGATGCAGCGCGTCTATTTTTCATCTTTGCCATGTAATGCCATCTCTATTGTCGACAATAAAAGTGTAGCATTTAACGGAATACCCTGAGATAAGGACGGAAAAAATGAACAGACTTCGAGACTGCATTGAAAACCAATGAGTTTATTTACAGTGAATAAATATACACAGGGGGTATCTGGAACCAGATGGAAGACTGGGTCGTCATAGAAGAGGTTCCAAGGTTTCCAGTGCAGATAGTGAGACATCAGAAGTGAGTAGGAGTTTTTTGGTGGGTGCATGGTTGGATGGCGAGGAACATAGCTGAGGAGATCTCAAAGAGGCTTCAAGTGTTTCACAGAGGAGTCCAGGAACAGGTGAGTCACAAGAAATGATGTTGAAATAGCAAGATAACACAAGTCTTTATTGTTATTATATTTATAGGAAAACACAAAGTGGCTAGAAGCACGACTACCATTAAGGACCATGGGAAACTGGGCATTCTGTGTGGCTGCCCCCCACCTATGGAACTCCCTCCCTGACTATCTGAGAGCTCCACAGTCACTGGTTGACTTTAAAAACGGCTTAAAGACTTTTCTTTTTAAGCGAGCCTACTCTGCCTCCACATGATTTTATCTTTGATCTTAGTTGATATTATTATTGATTTTACTTGTTTTATCACTTGTTTTTATTTGATCTTTGATTTTTGTTGCACTTTGTAGCACTTTGAGATTTTTGTTAATGAAAAGTGTGTTATAAATTAAATTAATTATTATTATTATTATTATTATTATTACCATTAGGCATGTAATGCTCCAGTGGTGAGGAGAAGTCATCTGCTGCATTTTATGCTCCTGTCATCTCCTCAAAGGAATGGTTCAAAGGTGTGGCTAGTTTGTATCATCTTGTGACTTCAGGACAACAGGGAAAAAACAGGAATCCCACAAAAACATCAAACGATTAAGGGAAAAAAATTAATTTTCTGCCACAATTTTTCCTTTAATCCGCCCAACAAACCGTGCGGCTTAAAAATATTTGACTATTTCTGTTGTCCGCTCTATTTATTTTTATTGTTTGAATAACTTTTAGTTGTTTTTTTTTTGGTAAGCTGCTGTATTATGTTGAATCTTTTTTGTGAACTTAACTTCATGAATCTTCAACTCGTCCACATAAATTTGTGATATTTTGTAAAATTGTGCAGGATCCCATTCTGCAACTTAAATTCTCATGTTCATAAAGTCAACAGAAAACATTTGAACTCCTGTTTGGTATTCTAAACTCTTTGTTCACAAACTGGAATTTAAATGGATCTTTAGTTTGATACGTGATGGACCAAAGCAAAATTCATAGAGTAAAGAAAGGAAATGTAAACAAAATCTTAAATAATAATCTGTTGTTATGCTGTATTGTTTTACATTATTAGTGTTTAGCATACATCTTAGTGCATTTATTGTACAGTATATTTATATTGTATACTGTTTCTTTCTACGCTTTATATTTTTGCTATTGAATCAGAATCAGCTTTATTGTCATTGCACAGAAGCACAACAAAATTACATTTCAGTATAGCCCATCTGAAGAAACACAAACAAACAAGAAAAACAAACAAACAAACAACAGACAGGGTAGATGCGCTGCAGCCTCACTGAGAGGACCTTCCCATTTTGTAAAATTAGAAAAAGGGGAACATGAGAGAAGAGGTAAAAAAAAACTCATATGATGATGAGGCTGCAAAAAAAAAAAAAACAGGACAAAAAAGCAACGTAAAGACATAAAAAGTTCACTGGACAAAGAACAGAGCTGGGAAGGAGCAGGAGGGAAAAGTGTCCACCCTCGCCGAGAGCAAGAAGGAAAAACAGTAAATAAATAAAAATGGGACCCTGACGTACATAATTTCGTCCCACATCATGTAGCACGTGGTAAGAACGACAATAAACCTGCTTGAACTTGAAATTGGCTCTCACTGACGTAGTTTTGTGACAAAAATCACTTCATTTTGTTGTCAGAGCAGCTCTGCCTCTTCTCGACACAAGGCCTCAGACAAACTTTTTCTGACAGGCCATATGTCACAATCTGGTTGTCTTGACTGGGTGCAAGCAGGACTCAGATAAAACTCAGGCAATAAAACAAAAACTATTTATTACCTCAAATGAAAAGACAAAGATGCTGACGGGGCAGCGACTCTACTTACAAAACCGTGGAATAAGCATGGGAGGCCAGGGCTAGATGTAGGAGGGACTGAGACAGTGTAACCATCACACTTAATGCTCCATTCACCTGAGACACAGGACACGCAAGCATTTACAGGGTGACACTACTTACTTACTTACTTAGAGAAATACCAAACACCCGGTGAGGAGACAAACAGGTGAGCAGGGCGGACACAGATTCTTACACCGTATGCGCACAAAGTATTGGTCGGACGTTTGTGGGCATGTTCATCAATGCTGAAATGTGCTCGGACATTCAGCTGTTTGAGTCTTCAAACACACAAAATGAGTCAAATGGACAAAAACTCCTGGATGGAGATCCATGTAGACATCACAGAGGAGTCTGTTTGCTGAAAAGTGTGGCGCTCTCATCATGACAGATTTGTAATGGAGTGGAGACTCTGGTGAGAAGAAGCTCTTGTGGTGACATGTGCTGGAGTGGTCAGGGTTTCTTAGGAGCTCTGCACCTTTGTCTGTCCAGAGGAACACAACAATCTGCACCTGAATATAAGCCACGCCCACTAAATAAATACATATAAAGGCCAAAGTTGTCTAAAAGTGACAAATGTTCAGATTGTAACATGAGATGTTTGCACAGAAATATATATTTAAACTTTTAATTAAATACTGTAGCATGGCAGCGCAAAGCTACTGAAAGAGATGTACAGCTTTTGATCAAGATTCAACCACCTGATGGCATCTTATTTATTTTATCTTACCGTTCAACACAGACAGTGAACTCCACATGTCTTCATGATAACTACTAGGCGTGTAAATCACCAGGTTTACCACGGTACAATATTATATTGATTTGTTTGTATGACAATACGATTTTTCTCAAATCATATTTGAATTGTTTTTGTTAAGTTATTTATATGTAAAGAAGATGGGCTTTTGATATTGCAATACATTGATTGCAGACTTGTGAATTGAATAGAATCAAAATCGTATTGTGACAGACTTTGTGATATTGAGACCATTTTATTTCTGTTATTACAGTCACCAGGCATAAAAAAACAACATTTTCTCAATTAATGAAAAAATAAAAATAAATGACCTGTTCAGTATAGTCTCACATTGTGTTTTTTTAAACCAGTTAACTTAAAAGTGCCCTGATTACCTTTCAGTTATAAAGAAACAAAAATAGATATTGAGCTTACATAAAATGGCTATCAATGTCGTGTTTCTTCTTCAGGTGAACTGCAAAATTTGTTGTGTTCCCCGAGTATTTTAACTCACACCGGCACCTGTTGCATATGACATGAGTTCTGTCTGTTGAGCCGTCCTTCTGTTGGAATCAAAATATTTCCGCAGTGTTGATTTAAATCCAGCAGGAGAGTGAATTTCATTCTCTGTGGTTTCTGCCTCGTCTGCCATGTTGCTGAGGTGGCCGCAGAGCGCAGCCGCACACAGAAATGGTGAAACAGACGTGCCTTGGGAATGTCAAAATAAAAGCATATTTTAAAGATGACAATATGAATCGATGTTTTAGTTTTGCCACAATACAATTTAATTTTTTACAATTTAATCGATATATCGATGTAAATCAATATAATTACACCCCTAATAACTACCTCCCTCTCTCATGGCTAAGACCCCCCCATAGCTTTGCGTTCGGCCGTACGCCGTACTACGCGTGCGTTCTGTGCGTGCGCATTTGCCCGCACAGCTCTGCGTTCGTTCTCGCATTTTTGCTCCAAATTCACAGCGCAGAGCGTTCGCTGATTGGTCATTTGCTGACACGCCCACTGAATTGATTGGCAGGTCAGGGGAGAAAAAAAAAAGGCGAGCCGGCAGCTTCACACAGCTTCAGCCGCAGCGGCGTTATATCTTATTAAAAAGTTAAAAAAATAAATAAAAAAAACAGGGATCGCTGGTCCTGCAGCCCACCAGGAAATTTGCAGAACCTCGCGCAGCCACGTTGGACACAAGTTTAATTCGCTCGCGACAAATTCATTCATTTCCTCATCATTTCAGTCATGGAGTCAGCGGAGGAGGAAGCGATCACTTGACTTTTGGCAAAAAAAACTAAAGAAAAGGCCAGATCAGGGATGAAGAAGAGGAATTTAATACATTTGTGTCACATACAAAACAGTCTGGCACTGGTCAGTTTATTGTGAAACAATGCGCCTTGCGTACACAGTCGTAAAATTTGAGCTTGGCGCGTACATGGTACGCTTGTGCCTCTTCGTACGTACGGCGTAGTGCGGCGTACGGCCGAACGCCGAGCTACGAAGGGGCCTTAACTGAATGGCCTAACACAAACTAACACATAATGGACACATAAACTGGCTAACAAGAACATACTAATCACTAAAAGAACAATGCTAAACAGCTAAATGAAATTACTAACAATTAACATAAATTTGACAAATAACCCCACTCTGAGGCCATGTGACCAGCAGTCAATCACAGCAGAATGCTACAATTTTGGTAACATATGCAGCTACGTACAGTGAAGTTTTTTTTTTTCTGAAGAGTTCCGACAAAGTTGAGAAGCTAATAGCTGATAGCACGACTTATTGGCCAAAAATCTAATATCGTGCATCTCTAGTATCCAGTCCATCACAGGGACACATAGAGACAAACAATCATTCACTCTCTCACTCACACCTAGGGACAATTTAGAGTTACCAATCAGCCTAACATGCATTCATTCATTCATTCAACCTTTATTTAGTCAGGTAAATCTTTTGAACCTCATGGGCTCATTTACGAAAGCGACCTGCTAAAACTAAAGAACAATGAACAGCAGTGGTAGAATTTCCTTAAACAATAAACAATAAACAAACAAACAATAAACAATAGAAAACAAAAGAGAGAAAAAAACAAAAGAAAGTTTTTTTTTTTTTTTTTTTTTTTTTAACAAAGTATCAAAAAACTAGCAAAACATTATAAGGTAGACGTATAAAATCAAAGACAGGAACAAATCTGCATTGGTTTTTGCCAGGATTCCAACAGATTCTGAAAACCATTTAGAGAAGTCAAGGTCGAGAGCTTAACCTTGCCAAGAGCATGTTTTTGGTCTGTGGGAGGAAACTAGAGTACCAGGAGAAAACTCATACGGACATGGAGAGAACATGCAAACTCCACCCAGAAAGGCCCACAGACCAGGATTTGAACCAGGGACCTGCTCACTGAGAGGCAACAGCTCTACCAGTTGTGCCACTGTACTGCCCACATGTCTGGTTAATATATTTTTTAATATAGTAGCCTACAAGGAAGTCATTGATTGCTATCTCCCTCCTGCACTGCAACCCCTTCCTTGGGGGCACAATGGGGGAGGGAGTGAAACCAAGTTTCACTGGTCTGCTGTGACCCGTTTGGTAATTTCATTGGTCAGAGTTGTTTTTAACCCTTATTTATACAGGAAGTCTCACTGAGTCACTAGGACCGACCCCCCAAGTGAGATGTGTATTGGACAGCTCTGTGAGCACCCAGGTGTGACAAGGCTAAATGTTTTGGCAAGGTTAAGGGCCAGGCCGAGCTCCGCGTTGGTCCGAGCGCCACGCCACGCCGTGTGAGTGCCGTGGCACAAGCCTTTGAACGCGGGCGTGAACGCGCCAAGCTCAAATTTTACGACCGCTCACACGCACGCGTTGTCTCACAATAAACTGCCCGGCGGCTGACTGTTTTGTATGAGACACAAATGTATTAAATTCCTCTTCTTCATCGCTGATCTGAACTTTTTTTTTTGTTTTTTTGCCAAAAGTCAAGTAATCGCTTGAAGCGGTCACCATTCGCTTCCTCCTCCGATGAGGAGGAATGAATGAACTTGTCACGAGTGAACTAAAGTCATGTCCAACGTGGCTGCGCGATGTTCTAAATATTTCCTGGTGTGCTGTTCTGCTGTGTGGGCTGAAGGACCAGCGCTCCGTGTTTTAATTTTATTTTTTAGAACTTTTTATTAACATATAAACACAGAACAAAGCTGCGCAGCCCTCTGCCTTTTTGTCTCCCACCCGACCTGTCAATGAACTCAGTAGGCGTGTCAGCAAATGACTAGCCTGGTTAAAACCAGACCCTTGTCCTTCACTTCGCTTCGGACTAGGGTCTGGACTTTCTCCATAGAGAAACGATTCTTGCTGGAGGCGTGGCCTCTGCTGATGGCTGCTCCCCGTGGTCTGCTGAACTTGACTTCAGCTCCGCCTCCTGCTGAATTTTCTCTCGCTGCCGTTGCATATTCTGTGTTTATATGTTAATAAAAAAATAAAATAAAACCATGGATTGCTGGTCCAACACACCAGAAGACCAGAAAATCTGATGGGACTCGGGCAGCAACGAACACGAGTTTAATTCTCTCGTGACAACCTGAAGCATCAGCGGAGGGAGAGGAGGAGGAGGGAGCGAGCGATAACTTGACTTTTGGCAAAAAAACAAAAGAAAACTCCAGATAAGGGATTAAGAAGGGGAAATTAATACATTTGTGTCACATATAAAACAGTCCTGCATCGCTTTGCATCGCTTTGAATGAGAACATGTGAATGCTCGTTGGCTGTGCGCTCCCCCGTGGTCTTCTGAACTTGACTTCAGCTCCGCCTCCTGCTGAATTTTCTCTCGCTGCCTTTGCATATTCTGTGTTTATATGTTAATAAAACGTTGTAATAAAATAAAATAAAACCATGGATCGCTGGTCCAACACACCAGAAGACCAGGAAATCTGATGGGACTTTTTAATTCTCTCGTGACAACCTCAGTCATTTCCTTGTTCATTTCACTCAGCGGAGGGAGAGGAGGAGGGAGCGAGCGATCACTTGACTTTTGGCAAAAAAACAAAAGAAAACTCCAGATAAGGGATTAAGAAGGGGAAATTAATACATTTGTGTCACATATAAAACAGTCCTGCATCGCTTTGCATCGCTTTGAATGAGAACATGCGAATGCTCGCTGGCTGCGCTGGGACAGGTGGGGGCGTGGGTTAGGGGCCAAAAACTCTGCCCCTTCTGTTCTCTGATTGGTCCGGTCAAAAATTGGCCGGAGAAATTGTTGTCTATGGGAGAAATCCCAGACTGTGCAGTGAAGGGAAATGAGAATTGAGCGGAGCTGTGCAGGAAGGCGAGGGCCAGGCTAGCAAATGACCAATCAGCAACCTCAATTTGTCCCTGCTTCTGCTCAAATGATGTCAAGTATTTGGAACAAAAGCACTGGAGCTTCACGCTGAGCTCTGCTGTGAACTGCCCGCGCGCAGCACGCGCATAGTACGCGCGTGGCGCAGCGCTCAGCAAAACGCACAGCTCTGCCTCGGCCTTTAGGGTTAGCCTGAACCCTAACCAAACAAACAAACATAAATTAGTAGCAGCCTTTTATAAGTCATGGGGTTCAAAGCCTGTCACGTAGCGGCTTATAGTCTGGACATTACAGTATCTTCAACTGTTTCCAAATACTAATGCTGCTGCTTGATTTTTATTGGTACCGGCAAAAAAGAAAACATTTCCCCAGATTTGGCTTCCAGTCACTGGTTTCCAATCTGCTTTGAAATTAATTTGAAAGAAAAATTGTTATGTATGTTTTAAGTCTCTTGACAGTTTTTCCTTCTCTCATCCCTCTGAACTGCTGCAGCCACATCAGATGCTTTTAAAGGTATCTCATGCATGCTCAGGAGTAATAACTTTTTTGTTGCAGGTCTCAGACTCTGAAATGGTTTGCCACTGCTCCCTCACCTGCTCTTTTTTAATCTCATTCAAAAACACATTTCACTTCCTCTTCAGCTGAAGGGCTCTTAACATCCCAGCATCAAGTTAGATCTTTTTTCCCCTTATCATCTAAAGTTATGGCAAACACCAAGTAGCCCTAAAAAGAGCTTCTATAAAAAATAAAAAAACACCATACCCACCAGAACAGTGAGATACTTCCCCAATAACAAACCCTGGATCACCAGATATAATAAACACTAGATAAGACAGCCCCGCTGTTGGCCAATGGAGACCGACATCGTCAGACGGCGGCCATCTTGGGACAGACAGAACGCCCACTCTTAACATGAATGTGAATGGTGCATTCACTATTAAAATAACCATAACTTGCTTAATTTCCATCCGATTTTAAAACGGTTTGGTTTGTTATAAATGTGAGAGATGTTGTTATAATATGGTATACTTAAGATGGACGTTCACATGAAAATAACGTTATGTAGACACTGTATTGCACTAGCAGTATACACAATAAGATTATATTTACATCTATTTCTAAATACATGTTTATTTCCAGCGAAATTAACTGACATATGTTACAATGCTAATAAATATTTAATACTATTTCATCATAAATAGTATTATTATTGGTGATATGAAATTAATTTATGCCAATTTTTTTCCCTACACATTTAAATATTATGTAATATTAAATACATTATTACACCAACCTTGGTCAATATGTGTAGTTTATTCTTTTTAGATACATGAAAAGATTTAATAATTGAGAAATATAAATAAACAAACAAATAAACAAAAATAAACATCTGATAGTGTGACATCTGATAGTGTGACAAGACTCTCACTCCCTCGGTGCAACAGTAACTATTTAAACATTAAAACACTGAAACATATAATAATAGACATAAGCATAAAATAGTAAAACTTTAACACTGTCCTGAGTTTTTGCATAGTGGTATAAGAGTATGAAAATTTACACCAACTCTAAAAACTAAAGCACTAAACATTTAATGAACATAATACTGTTCTGAGTTTTTGCATACTAGTACAAAAAGTAAAAAAGTATAAAAAGTATAACTATAAAATAAACTAAAGGTTCTAGCATTGACATTTGCAAAGTGGCAAAGCAGCATATCAGTTAATGTACACAGTATATGCATGAGGTAGTAGTTCATGTTGTTATAGAATGGCATATGCAGTAAGGCACATTGGGCATCCTTAAATATCTGGCGATGATGAAGCTCTTCTAATGCATGCTCTACCAACACTTTCTGTGTCTCTGGTGTTAGGGACTTGGTCAGATAATATGCAATCGGAGCTTTCCAATAACCTTGAAGCCCAACCACCATGAACACCAGAGCCTCAGAGGCAATGTCAGCTTCATTTATCCGATCTCCCATGTCCACAAATCCAGACATTGTTTGTGTCTGAGGATCATATTGAACATGCTTTTTGATGGCCATGGCATCCAGCATCAAAGAGACACATCCGTATTTGGCCTCATCTGCTTTGCGACGTTGCTCCAGCATGTCCAACATCATTTTATTTAGACCAGGTTTGGCATCAACAGAGCTCAGCCACCTTAGTAAAATAAAAAAGTAAAAATTTAACCATACAATCATTTAAACACTAAGCATCCCTACTGAAAACACTTGGCATCCCAAAAATAGATGCCATTGCACTAAAAAGTTAAA
>JBBPBX010013272.1:0-13805 GCA_038048925.1 Garcialebias charrua | reverse complement strand
TGCTGCTGGCCAACACTTTTCACCCAGTTCCATTACGTATGGTTTCCACAATCACCTTAGGTCAAACTAATTGAGTGAATGCTTATTAAGCATTCACACTATTGTGATCCTGTTTATATTATATTATATTATCGGCTGTTTCTATCCCTATTCCATACATTTTGGTCATCTATCTCGTTCCACAATTGTTGTGCTGTTTCAACAAATCAAAACATTCAGCTCTTTCAGTAAAATCCCTCTATGATTTTGGTATTGATGCTATTTTAGCTCTTTGAAATATTTAGCCTTTTCTGCCATTTTTTCTCTCAGAAAATTAATGAGCTCATTTTACATCCTTCATATTTTCCTAACGGAGCACTTTGCTTTCAGACTGAAGGTTTACTTGTGGTTCCTAGAGTTTCCAAAAGCAGAATGTGAGGACAATGTTTCGGTTATCAGGCTCCTCTCTTGTGGAACCAACTTCCATTTTTTTCATTCATTCAACCTTTATTTAGGCAGGTTAATCCCGATGAGCCTCGAGGACTCATTTACAAGAGCGTCCTGGTTTCAACAAATAAAGTTTCTGCATGTGAGGCTGACACATTGTCCAGTTTTAAGACTGGGCTTCAGACTTTCTTTTTTGATAAATCCTATAGTTAGAATTGGCTTGAATACTGCCTTAGACTACTAGAGGACAAATTGACCTCATATCCGTGAATGAATTGTTAAAATTTAATTGTTTTCATTTTATGCTATTTCTATCTTAACATGTGATTGTGTATCTGTTCCTACCAAACCCAGCTGGATGAAGCAGATGACCGCTTGTCCTGAGCCTGGTTCTACTAAAGGTTTGTTTTTCACGAGGCACATCATGGTCAAGATGAGCAAGCCCGGATTTTCGCAAAGGTTTACCGGGGCTGCAGTATATATACGTATATATATATAGGTATACCCTGATGCATGCTCAATAAATTTAGGTATATACTGTATATACTTTTTCACTTTTTGGTACTTTTTTTGGTGTACGCTTATTGCATGCTTTTTTATTTTTTTATTTTATTTTTATTTTTTTAGTGAGTCAAATCAGTTCTTCTCATCCTAAGCATTTCATTGTACTGTTAACACTGTTAACACAGGGTTGCACAGGGTCAACCTTGCATATGACAAATAAACACAACTTGAACTTTTATGCTAATTTTAGCTTTTTCAGCTAATTCCACATTTTTTGCACTCATTTAAACTTTGTTTAGACTATTTTACCAAAAATGTGCTCTATTTAGCTGTTTTTTATTTATTTATTTATTTTCAAATTTCAGCTTTTATTCAGTCAATTTCCACTTTTGTGCTTATATCTGCTTCTTCCAGTATAATTGGGCATACTTGTGCACTCTCCACTTCTTTCTGCTAATTTAAGCTTCTTTAAAGGGCGAGATACACTCGAGCGTCCTCACGATACGCCAATACGCAGCGTACGTATGCCCCGTACGCAGCGTAGCCCCGCGTAGCCCCTCAGGGCAAGTACGCGCAAAAGTATTTTTTTACTACGCATACGCGATTCGCATACGCGATGCGCGGTGTCTGACCTAAACTTCCCCGGCTCCGGACTGTTTTGTATGTTACACAAATGAAATAAATTCCTCTTTTTTATCGCTGATCGGGCCTTTTCTTTTGTTTTTTTGCCTAAAGTCAAGTAACCGCTTCTTCCTCCGTTCACTCGATGAATGAAATGAATGAATTCAGGTCCTACCTGGGTGCGCGATGTTTTATATATTCCCTGGTGGGCTGTGGTGGGCTGTGGGCTGCAGGAAAAGCACTCCCTGTTATTATTTTTATTTCTGAGAGAACTTTTTATAACATATATAGTAGAAAGACCGTATCAGAACACCGCAGAAGTCTGAGCGAGCTGCTCACGATAGGTTTCACTTTGAGCTGACTGAAATCTGTCAATCATTTCAGTAGGCGTGTCAAAGTGACCAATCAGCGAGCTCAGTTGAGTCCTCTCCGTGGAGCGAAAAACTAGCGGAAGTGACGATCGGAAGTGACGGTACGGAGGAAATGACGTAGAATTTGGAGCGAAAACACGAGAATCTACGCGAGAACATCAGCCGAGCTGTAGCAGAGGCTCTGTATACGCGCGTATACGGGCGTATACGCGCGTATACGGAGTCTGCTTCACTGTATCTCGGCCTTTAGCCGTTAAATTTCTTGCTAATTTCAGCCTTTTCAACCTAATTTCCCAGCTTTTGTGATACTTTTTGCTTATTTAAACCACAATCATCAACTATTTGTTCTTTCTGCTTTCTTCTGTTAACTGAGGCTTGGTCTTTTATTTCAGCTCAATTTCAGCATATTTTAAGCTAATTTCAGCTGTTTATCAGAAAGTTCTTCAACAATAAGCATTCACACTGCACTTTGCATGAAATGCAATTTTGCTAGGTTGTTTTGTTTTTTAAATTTTTTTCATTTTGCAAAGCTATATCTTGAAAACAGTGTTTTAAATAAAAAATAAAAAAAGTGTTCTCTTGCACAACACAAAGACCATTTTATAACCAATTTTCCAGTCTCCAACTATTCCTCTTCAAGAAGACAGTATTCAGAAGAAAAGAGAGCCAAGTTGATCAAAGTCCCCATGAAATTCGGTTGATGCTCTGGTGTTTTTATAGGACTTCTCTTTCACAAAATGTCACCATTTCAGAGTTTTAAATTTCCCGTAACTGTTGGCACTGCCAACAGATTTTAAGGGTCGGCTGCTTTACGGGATGATATCACACTTGGTAGCCATCACATGCTGCTTTGTGTTGGCTCTTTATGTCTGGTAGCTGTTTTTTTCTGCTCTCAAAATGTAGCATGTCATGATTTGAAGTTTTACCGACTTTTAAGTTTTTATTTTTGTCTTTGCTGTATGATGGTGGAAAATAATCCCAAACTGCTTTTAAAAGGGGACTCGTGTGTGAATGAAGGATTTCAAATCAGTTTTTCTTTTTAGCACATTTTTTATCAACCATTTCTCTTGGATTTTGGCTTTCTTTATATGCACAAATACATTATTTGTAACAGAATGCTTTACAGCCTTCCTTGATTTTCAAAAGGCTGCTCTTCCACATGAAGCCCTACACGAGCCCTGCAGCTGGACCTGTGTTTAAACTACTTGAACATGACAACCGTTTAATATTGTTAGACCACAACCATTTTAGTGCCTTATCATTGTTCCCAGACCAAAAACAGCTCTAGGCCTATGTCTCCATGATTTTATTGCATTTTCATTTTAAACATTTCACATTTTCCACTTAAACTAAAGATTTAAAAATAAATTTATAAAAATGTGTTAATGCCTCTCTACCAAAGGTGTCCAACTGTGCCTTAAAAGAAGGAATGGTCCCAAATTTGATTTGAGACAGTAAAGAATGCAGTTTAGAGCTGATAACTTAAATCCTGTTTTTGCTTCCTGCCGTGAGAGAGGGTACAAACTAGATGAACTTTATTTTCTGACTTTGTAAATGAAGTATGATTGCTGAGCACTCAAAGACTTTGCTGAAATTTACTCGAGCTGAAACTGAATTGGAAGCCAAATGTAGCAAATAACTAATTACAAGCTAAATTAAGAAAAATCAAACGAACAACAACATAAAAAAGTGAATACTTAAAAGCCAAAAGCAACAAAAGGCCAGCTATACGCTCTAAATACCAGGTGGATAGCCTAAAGCTAAAAGTAGCATAATGCTGGCAAATTGTAGCAAAACATTACTTTTTTTCTTCTTTCGGCTGCTTTCTTCTTCAGGGGTCACCAAAATGAACTGGAGGTTATGCACCATAACCAATGTTCCCTGAAGGAAGGGAACAAGGTGCAACATATGATATCTGGGAATTGCGCCCCCGCGCGGTTCACCTGAAGCAATACAATCACACCTTTTAAGGCAAGTGAGCGTCAACGTCACCAGGGGGCCCCGGCATAAAAGACGGTGATGCCTCACGTTTGGTCTCAACATGCACTTCACCGAGCTTGAGCATTGGAGGGGCAAACATGTGTGTCACCTTGTTCCCTTCCTTCAGGGAACATTGGTTATGGTGCATAACCTCCAGCTCCCTTATCAGTCAGTCCACTGCGGTACAACATATGATACATGGGAATATACTACACACCCTGGAAATGCATGCTTTTGCGAACTTTAGCCTCAATCAGTCAGGCGTTAACATGTTTACTTCTCCTTTGTGGAGAGCACAGCCTGTGTGATGTCACTAGTTGTAACGTCCAGGCTGTAGTGTTTAATAAACGTGTTTGGAGATGCCCAATTAGCAGCTGCGCAGTTGTCAGCTATTGAAACACCTCTAAATAAGGCCCAGGATGTGGCTAGGCCTCGAGTTGAGTGAGCATGTACCCCATTGGGTACCTGCTGACCTTTGCCTCTGTATGCTCTAGAAATGGCCTCCGTCACTGTTATGACAAGGTTCTGCCTGCGGTAGGCTTAGCAAAGCATATGAACAGCTGGTTTGTTTTGCGCCAACTGCTGGTCCTCTCCATATAAGTGCTCAAGGCCCGCACAGGGCAGAGCGCCCTTAAACGTCTCTGTTCTGCACTCAGAATGGGAGGAGGATGAAAAGCAGACAGTTCAAAGCCTAAACTTTTGTAATTTAAAGTTGGGACTTTTGGCACTTTTGGGGTTTGGACACAGGGTGACCTTTGACCCATCCTAAGCAATCTCAGTGCACAGGTGATGGACTTACAGTGCGTGTAGGTCACCCACATGCTTATCTGAGCACAGAGCTAAGAGCAAAGTAGTCTTGTAAGATAGCAGGTCAATCTTAATACTCTTTAGTGGCTCGAATGGCGGCTCACAGAGGACGTCCAGCACGAGTGACAGGTCCCACTGTGGGGCTGAAACTTTGCTCGGAGTCCTTTTTCTTAGCACGCCCTTCATGAACCGGATCATGAGAGGGTGAGCACTGGGTGATTTGTCCTCCCTATCCCTCATGGCACGCTGAAACAGTGGATAAAAATACCTTAATAGTGGAAAAGGAGTGGCCCTTTTCCAGCAGGCCCTGCAGAAAAGTGAGAAGCTGTGCTATGTTATAGGAATATGGTGTAATATTCCTCTCTGGACACCAGATCTCAAAAATATGCCATTTATGTGTATAGAGTGTTTGTGTTGACTTTGCACGAGTAGTATTGTATTGTGTATTGTGTTTATCATGTTACTGGGTAGGCCGGAGGCTAGCAGCCGGTCCCTTTTAGGGGCCAAGCCCATAGTGCCCAGAGGCACGGGCGAGGGTGCCATACCTCCCCGTGGGCCTGTGTCAGGAGGTCTCTGTGTACAGGCAGCTGCCATGGTGTAGCTGCTAAAAGTGAAATCACTTCTGCAAACCAGGCCTTCTTTGGCCACCTTGGGGCCTCCAAAATCAGTGAGAGGACCCCCTTGAGCACACGCTCCAGTGTCGCTTGAATTAAAGTGACAGGTGGGAACGCATAATACAGCTTCAACGCTGGCCACTCGTGCGCGAACGCATCGAGCCCCAAGGGCGCATGCATCCCGTATTGAGTGGAACATAGCAAGGTGGGCGTTGTTCTTGCACGCGAAGAGATTGGCGTCTGCTTTCCCATATCATATCCATATTTGGTCCACGATACGTGGGTGAAGACGTCATTCTGTGGGAAGGGGCGCTTCTCTTGAGAGAGCGTCTGCCCCATAGTTCAGCTTCCCCGGCAGGTGTGTTGCTCCGAGTGTCAGCACTCGTAAGCTGCACCATTTGAAAAGTTTCTAGGTCAGCAACAGGAGGGAGGGGGATCGTGTCCCCCCTTCTCTGTTGACGTGCGCGATCACGCACTTGTTGTCCAATCTTATCAAAACATGTTGACGTGTGATTAGACCTTTCCTGTAGAAGTGTCTGAGAGACAGGAACACAACTTTCAGCTCCAGCTGATTGATATGGAGCTGAGCTTCCTGCGGGGACCATACACCTCTTGCGTGCTGATTTAGGCAAAGGCCCCCCACCTAGACTTTGAGGCGTCTATCGTCACAAGGGTCCGAGATATCACTCTGTCCAATGGAACACCCATGCTGAGTGCAACAGCGCTTTTCCATGGCTGCAGGGCTTTTAGACAGTCTGCGTCGACTCTGACCCCCCCCCCTCGTTTGTTGTGAGGGGGCGAGCTGCTGTTGTCTCTGTGTCCAAATCTGAAAAGAACACATTTTTAATAAGCCCTGATGAATTGCAGCGATTCCTGCTGCCATGAGGCCCAGAAGACGTTGGCAGAGCTAGAGTGTCACCGTCTTGTCTAGCTGGAAGCGGGCAAGGCAGAGCTGGAGGTATGATATTCGCTTTTCTGAAAGTCTTGCTTTGCACAGAACAGAGTTCAGCCTCAATCCCAGGAAAACAATGTCCTAGGATGGGGACAATTGACTTTTTTCTGAGTTTATCACAAAACCCATGGATTGTAGGTGTGACCTCACTCGATCTGTGTGTAACCTTGCTTGCTCCTTGGAGCTCATCAAGATTGATAAATCGTCTAGATAATCCATAACTCTGATGCCCTGGCTCCTCAAGGGAGCTAGGGCAGCTTAGAGGCATTTTGTAAATACCCTCGGGCGGTCGAAAGGCCGAAAGCTAGGACTAAATATTCGAACGTTGCATTCTCGAATGCAAAACGTAGGAATTTTCTGTGGTTTGGCAGAATGCTGATATGAAAATAAGCGTCCCGCAGGTCCACTATGCAGAAGAAGTCCCTCGGGTGTACAAAGTGAATCACCTGACGCAATGTTAACATTTTGAACTCATACGATCTCAGTCACTTGTTCAAAAGTCTTAAATCCAGGATCGGCCTCAGCCCACCCCCTTTCTTTGGGATCACAAAGTATTTGCTGTAGTAGCCTTTGTTTACCTCCTGGGGAGAAACAGTCCTGACTACTCCTTTTTAAAGCAGAGAGCATATTTCCTCTCTTAGGAAGGGTGCGCGAGTAAAGCTCATTGTTGATGCAATCATCCCCGAGAAGGGGAGTGGACATCTGCAGAATTGTAGTCTGTACCCGTGAACTACGGTACCCATTGCGATGGGTTGCACATTGCCTAGGCTCTCGCGTGAACGGCAAGCCTGGAGGGCATGTTCACTCGAGATTTCATTTGTGTGAGGTGAGGTGGGGGTGTGTGAGTGGTCCACTCCTCCCTGCTTAGTTGAGGGCTTGTTTGTCCCTCTGGTGGGGGCGAGGGGTCTGACTGTGACAGATCAATAATAAATAATAATAATAAATTCAATTTATACCGCACTTTTCATTAATAAAAATCTCCCTTGTGTGGGCTCAATGGGTCCTTTGATGGGCAGAGTCTTATTAGAGGGGGGTTGGCCGACAGTGTGAGATCGCCCCCCGTACTCTTTATTGACTATGTTTGCATTAAAAAATGGTGGGGTTTTCCCTTTAATGCTGAGTCGTGACACAGAACATTTTGAGCCGTTTGAGACTTTATTGTCGTGTGCAAACAACAATTTCTCTTTATTACACAAACATTTTCAAGATGATTTCAAGATTTTCAAGATCTCAAGATGGCGGCTGAGTGGAGAAGATGTTCTTAGTCGAGCTCCTGCCAGTACTACCTCCAAAAAAGTATTTGGAGATCTTATACTCGCAGTTTTTTGCGCTGGATGTGCAGAGAGGAGCACTGCAAAAGCTGTGGAAATTGGACTGGAACATGCGATCCAGGATTATAAAACTACAGGCCAACGTGTCCGTGAGTTTTTGCCGAGAGTTAGCCTAGCGTAGCTGCAAACTGGGCTAATCAAAGCTAACCGAGCTGGGACACCGTAACCGGGAGCCGTAGCTGCGGGCTTTGTGAACAAATAAACCGGATAAATACGCTGGTTGTTATGTAGAAACGCGGGACGGAACGCTGGAGGTGTTTTGTTGCAGTGAAATAATATAACAAAGCTGTGAGTGGAGGCTACAGGCTGCAAGCTAACGCTAGCCATGTGCTGCTAATAAAAGCTAACACGGGCAACACCACGGAGTTGGGGATTGTTGCTACGGGCTGACGATCTGAGGTCTGTTGTCTGATCTGAAGTCTGTGAACTGGTGAGGCCAGAGAGACATTGGAGTGCTGCTGTGGAACAATAAATTGCACCCAGGCCCCAGATGGACGAGAGCTGAGCTGAACTGGTTGCTGGTGGACAGGACCTGTGCTAAGCTGGTTGCTGTTGGGCGTGAACAGAGCAGCGAGCGAGTTGCTGTGGACGTGAGCAAAGCATTAATCGAGTTGCTGTGGACGGGAGCAGAGCAGCGAGCGAGTTGCTGTGGACGGGAGCAAAGCAGCGAGCGAGTTGCTGTGGACATGAACAGAGCAGCGAGCGAGTTGCTGGTGGACGTAAGTAGAGCGGCGATCAAGTTTCTGTGGACGGGAGCAGAGCAGCGAGCGAGTTGCTGGTGGACGTGAGCAAAGCGGCAAGCTAGTTGCTGTGGACGGGAGCAAAGCGGCGAGCGAGTTGCTGTGAATGGGAGCAGAGCAACAAGCGAGTTGCTGTGGATGGGAGCAAAGCAGCGAGCGAGTTGCTGTGGACGGGAACAGAGCAGCGAGCGAGTTGCTGTGGACGTGAGCAGAGCAGCGAGCTAGTTGCTGTGGACGGGAGCAAAGCAGCAAGCGAGTTGCTGTGGACGGAAGGAGAACGGCGAGATAGTTGCTGTGGATGGGAGCAGAGCGGCGAGCGAGTTGCTGTGGGATGTGAGCAGAGCGGCGAGCGAGTTGCTGTGGAACAGTGAATTTCTGTATCCAGGCCAGAAGAAGCAGGCGAGATGAGTCGTGGGAGAAGAAAGTCAGTGAGACAGGAGTCGCCGAGACGGGAGTCGGTGAGACGAAACTCGTGGATAAAAATTTGGAGTTAATGGAGGAATTGAAAAATGCAATAACCTTTCTCACTGATGAACTTGCAAGTTTGAGAGCTGAGCAAAAAAACATTAGTCAACTGCTAGAGGAGATGAAGCAAATGAAAGCTCAGGGGATCATCAGAGATGAACAATTAGTTCAAATGGAACAAAGGTGTGATGACATGGAACAATGCATAAGAGGCGAGAATCTGGTAATTTCTGGACTCGATGTTAAACGCCGGACATTGGCAGAAGTAACTGCAGGCGCTAACATGACTGAAGGAGGACCACCAGAACAACTGCAGTCTCTGGAGGATCAGGTAGTCACTTTCTTAAGTGGCAAAGACATTAACATTAAACATGATGACATTTCCATCTGTTATACACTGCGCAATAGAGCTAACAAACTTAAACCATCAGTAAGAAAAGAAAGTTAATTCTCAATAGTCCAGGTATCAAATCCGCTCATTCTCAATCAGTTCATCTGGACAGTTTCTTTTTAGCAGAAACGTTTCACCCTCACTCCAGAGGGCTTCCTCAGTCAGAGTAGTCCAAAGCACACTGAAGTTAACCCACCAAGTAAGCAACTTATGTGGACCAACCAGTTTGCTGTAGCCAATATTAAACCATCAGTATTCGTCAGATTCATTGGAAGGAAACAAAGAAACAGGGTAATGATGCAGTCAAAGAAACTCATAAACACTAATGTCTACAAGAATGAACACCTAACTAAAAAAAAACGCAAACACTGCACGTGAAGCAAGGTTGTTGAGAAAGAACAAAAACATAGCACAAACTTGGACAAGAAACGGAAACAAATGGATCAAAGTACAGGAAAGTTCTCAAGCTAAAATAATAAAAGATCTGAAAGACTTAGACACATTTAGATGAGCTCAAAATTGACAAATCACCAATCACTATCACATGTTCATATACAAAAATTGACAAAAATGAACAAACAAATACATTAAAACATGACAACAACAAACGAAGACTCAGAGTTTAAAATATACAATGTTGAAGATGTGGTTGATGCAAATTTTTATCCTGCTATAAAAGACTGTGAATATTATAATGAAGAACAGTTTAATGACATCAATATAACAAATGGAGATCTCTCTATTATTCACATCAATAGTAGAAGTATAAATGCAAATATATCCAAAATAACAGATTATTTAAAACAGTTAAACAGAACTTTTACATTAATAGCACTGTCAGAGACATGGCTTAATGATGAAAACAAAAATAATGTTCACATCGAAGGATATGAATTATATCATTTAAACAGAAACAATAAAAAAGGTGGTGGAGTAGCTCTATTTGTCAAAAATGAAATAAAATGTAGAATAATTAATGAAATGTCAATAATTGTTGACAATCTTGTCAACAATAAAATAATGTCTATCTCCACCTGTCTCCACACAATAAAAAAGTTTTCTTGTGTGGAGACTTTAATATTGACCTGGGAAATAAAACAGATTCAAATAACATCAGCACATTTCTAAATTCAATGTATAGTTTAAATCTTTATCCGTTAATATCAAAACCAACAAGAATTACAACTCATAGTGCTACGATAATTGACAACATTTTCACAAATATAACAAATGGGGATATGACAGGTGGTATCTTAACAACTGATTTAAGTGATCATTTACCAGTTTTCACTATCTACAGAAATGATCAAAACATTACAAAAGAAGTTACAATTAAGAAAAAAATAATAAACACATCAAAAAAAGCTATGGATCAATTAAAAGATGATTTACAGAAGCAAAACTGGAAGGACGTGTATATTGATGATGTTAACAGATCATATGATGAATTTATGAACATTTTAGAAGCTCTGTATGAAAAGAATTGTGTGCAAAGAAATCGTAGAAAAAGAAATATTGTCGACCAACCTTGGATGACTAAAGGGTTGAGAAATGCTTGTAAATTTTTTTTTACTTGTATTCATGTTTCTTAAAAACGAGAACACAACAAGCTGAAGAAAAATATAAAAAATATAAAAATAAATTGGTAATGATTATAAGAAAATGCAAGAAAGAATACTATAGTGATTTATTAAACAAGAGTAATGGTGACAACATGGCGAGTTTAAATGATGTTCTAAAAAGTCATAAAGCGAAAACGAACATTGCAAAATATTTTGTGAAAGATGACAAAGAAATACATGATGAGAATGATATCGTAAATGAATTTAATCAATATTTTGTAAATATTGGATCAAGCCTTGCAGCTAAAATACCAAAAGTAGATAATAATGTGTGTCATTCAATTAAAAGTTGCACCAACAGTATTTTTCTTAATGGAACTAACAAAGAGGAAATTATGAAAATGGTAAAAAAATCTCTCAGACAAGAGATCAAAAGACTGGGTGGACATGGATATGATGTTCGTAAAAGAAATAATGAGTTATGTTATTGAACCGTTTACATATATATGCAATTTATCTTTTTCAACAGGAATATTTCCAGATAACATGAAAGTAGCAAAGGTAATTCCTCTTTTTAAAAATGGTGATAAATGTGTATTCAATAATTATAGGCCAATATCCTTGTTACCACAGTTCTCAAAAATTCTAGAAAAACTATTTGTGACCAGATTGGATCAATTTATTGATAAACAAAATATTTTAAGTAGCAGTCAGTATGGGTTTAGAGGAAAAAACTCTACATCAATGGCTCTCATGGATTTAATGGAACAAATAACTAATGCTGTCGATCATAAACAGTACTGTGTTAGTGTTTTTGTTGATCTAAAAAAAGCATTTGATACCATTGACCACACCATTCTCCTTGAAAAACTAAATAAATATGGTATTAGAGGACCAGCATTACAGTGGGTATCTAGCTATTTGAAAGATAGGAAACAGTTTGTGCAAATAAATGATGTTAGATCTGACCTCCGTGATATCACTTGTGGAGTTCCTCAGGGCTCTGTGCTTGGACCAAAGTTATTTATTTTATATGTGAATGACTTGGTAAATGTGTCAGGACTTCTTAAATGTGTTCTTTTTGCCGATGACACCACATTTTTCTGTTCGGGTAAAGACATAAAACAGATTTTGGATATGATGAAAACAGAATTTATAAAAATACAAACTTGGTTTAAATTAAACAAATTATCTTTGAATTTAGATAAAACTAATTACATGATATTCAGTAACAAAAAGAGAATTGTTGATGATCCATTTGAAATTGAAGATGTTGTGATCTGTAAAGTGAGTGAAGTGAAGTTTCTGGGTGTTATCATTGATGACAAACTGACATGGAAACATCATGTAAATTCCATTAAAACAAAAATAGCTAGATCAATTGCAGTACTGTATAAAGTCAGGGATTTTTTAATTGATAAAGCTCTGTATATGTTGTATAACACAATCATTGTTCCACATTTAATCTATTGTATTGAGGTTTGGGGAAAAGCGTGCAAAACAATTACAAAGCCTGTTTTTATTTTACAAAAGAGAGCTGTAAGAGTAATCACCAGAAAACATTTCAGTCACCCATCAAACACCTTGTTTCTTCAGCTAAATTTATTGAAATTCCAGGAATTGGTAGAATATAGTATTTTATCAGTTATGTATAGGGCTCATAATAACACATTACCTTTAAATATCCAAAGAAATTTTATAAAAAGACAAAGTTATTACAATCTCAAAGGGACAGAGATATTCATCAAACCACAATTCAGAACCAGCTTAAAGGGACGGTCTACCTCAATTCAGGGAGTTCGATTGTGGAATGTTCTGGAGAGTGATGTTAAAAATGCAAAATCAATGTATACATTTAAGAAAAAGGTCAAAAAGGACTTGCTCAAAAACTATATATGATGTAGCTTAGTGTGTTTGTGTATTACACTTATGTTGTACTTATGATGTAGCTTAGTGTGTTTGTGTATTACAGTTAGAAAAATTAAGTAGAGTTATTCATTTTGTGATGTAGTTTGTGTATTACAGTTAGAAAAATTAAGTAGAGTTATTCATTTTGTGATGTAGTTTGAAGGTTATTATTGTTTGAACAAACTGTGAAATAAGGGGCAGATATATTTCTGCTCCTTTCATTTGTCCTACTTGTATTCTTGTTTCTGATGAAACTGTTTTGTATTGTTTTTTTAAAATGACTGAATAAACATCAAATCAATTCAAATCAAATCAAATCAAAACATTTGAGAGTTTTGTATGTTTAAACGTTCTGGACCAGTTAATTGGGGTTTCTTTAACACAGATACTGGCTGTAAAAGTTCTGCCTTTCTTTTTCCCGATGGGTGAACGTGTCTGTGATGGTGCAGGAACAGCTCTGGATCAGGCTGGCTTTTGCTTTCTCTCTCGCACCGCGGAAGAAGTTCTGGGGTGACCCATCTGGCGTGGGACGAACCTCTGTTTAGACCAAGCCTGGCCTGTCTGAGGAGTGTGTCCGTGCTGCTCTGAGGTGGGTTTTGGCCATTGTTCGACCTCGAGCGTCGGTTTCTTCTGAGCTGGGCGTCGTGTGAGAGGGTGGTGGCGTTTCTGTGAGCCTCTTTGGCTACGCGAGTCTCTGGCTTGCGAGAAATGTTTTCTGGGCATGCCTTCACGCAAGGCCTCCTCCTGTTTTCTCCTCTGATCACATCTGCTCTGGATCCTCTCCAGGGCATCGCCAAACAGGCCTGATGGCTCATTCATTCAACCTTTATTTAAACAGATAAATCACATTGAGTCTCAAAGACTCATTTATAAGTGAGATCTGCTGGACAGACAAAAGTGATGAAAAATAACACATAGGGTTTGGAGAAAAAAAATTCCTAACACATTTCTGACCTGTGAAGGTCAAACATGTGGTAATGAAAAAAATCTCGCACACAAGCACATAATGACACCGACATTACGCAGAAGGGGGAGGAGAGAGGAGTCTCAAAGGCAGGTACTTGGGGGGGCTGCCGGCCACTGCCAGAAAACGAAGCCAAAGTTCTGAACCGATGACAAATTTTTCAGATGGG